>JAJOZX010003272.1:487500-495000 GCA_023014485.1 Bathynomus jamesi
AAGGGGTTTTATCATATATTCACAAGGTATTATTTCTCTAGAGCAAGAAACCCTGATTTCTGTTCGGAAACAGATGATCGTTTGCGCTGATTAGGAACGCGGAGTCTGTCATTTTCAACTACTTGAAGGACTTCTTGAAAGCGCTCCTCATCCCTGGCAACATTAAGAAAGTCATGGCAAAGTTTTAGACCACGCTCTGCAGCCTCATTGACGACCTGAAGCTTGTCCACAACCCGTTTCATGTTCAGGTAGTCGTCATGATCTGCCCATTCACTGGCTGGACTGTGGAGAAACTGATAGGGCATGCCTAAAATGGTGAAGAACCGGCTTGAGTCCGGCCCAGTTAGGTCCATCAGGGCAGTGCCACTTTCTGGGACAGGGGGGAGATATGGCTTTCCATAGCCCCCATGATTGAGCCCCACTCTCTTAGTAACTTCAGTGCCTTCATGGCAAAGAAGGGCCTTCCTCATCTCCTCTTTTGTCCTTTCTTGTACTTGGGACGAGAACAAAGCCAGTGGGGCCAACTCCTCAGTTAGGTACCAAGTGTGTCTACCGAGTGCCACACGTGCTTTGTCAACTATTGTGGCGTCATATGGGGCAAATTCAGGCAAGGTTTCGACCAAATTCAAGTCATTCAGTGGCGCACTTGCTAGAACGGGGCAAACAATCCACCATGGGACGTAAACAGCGACTGTGAACACAGCAAACCGTTCTAACTTGCTGATTTGACTTTTAGTCACAACCTCGGCTTTGGGAAACTGCTCTTTGACCTGGCCTGACAAAAGAACAATCTTGAGGGTATAGAGCAGTTTAGCCATCCCCCTTGCTTTGTGAAGTGCGCAGGGGTAGACCATTGTGAAGTTCACTGGCTCGGATCCTTTAGTTACAAGCAGCAGACAAAGCTCTACCAGCTCCTTGTAGTCGCCACGTGTAAATGGTTGGGCTAGAGATTCACGGAAGAAGTCAGCCATCTCCTGCTGGCGCTCCTCAAACACTCCAGGCATTGCGGGGTAGTAGTATTTCTTTTTTTCATTGTACGCCAGTTGAGAGAAATGGTTCTTGAACCTAGAAATGCAATTATTGGGATTATTGTATTTCGTGCTAATCTATAATATTGTTTTAGGGGTATTAAGATTGATATGATCGATCATTTGCTTGGTGTTAGTATATCTTATAAGTCTAATAAAAGAAATTCCACTAAATTTGTTCATTAGATAATAATATTCCTTGTTATTTTGTAAAGCTTATGACTTACCTCTGGAAAACCATTATGTTTGGATTTGAAGAGCCCTCCACTTTCAAGCAATCCCAGCAAACACCTAGGATGACTTCGCCCACATGCCTGCGACAGGCGCACCAGAATACGGCACGCTCTAATTCCTTTTGGAGGGAGACGCAAGTAGCTGTTTTTTGTCCTGAAAAAAAATGTAATTGTAGTTTAAGGCCACCATTTCAGGCACGTGCTTTTTGCAGATTTCTGTTAAATCATTCACTGTATTTTGGTATTAATGTCGTGATAAATTCACGCTGATGTTTGAAATAGGTTTACCTGTATTGGATGAAGTTGTGTCGAAAACCATACCAACGACATTCTGTTCACACTCCCAATCGACCAGAAGTTGTTTGGTTGCTGTTGATATCAAGTCTCCTTGAACCAGGCCAGCTTTTTGAGTCAAATGCGGAAGAGGTGGGACTCCAAGAAGCTTTGTGCCATTGACACCAGACACAAGAATGGGCAGGCGGTCATCAGTGCCTTTGGAATCCAGCGTGTCCATAAGTTTACCATCCCAGTGCACCAGTACTTTGTCTGATGGTTGCCATTCATCCATGATTTTTAAACTTATTTCTGACACGATGGAAGCTCGGTATCGGTGGGCCGTCCTTGCATTTAGACTCAGCTTTGATGTATCTCCACCACATGCAGATACAAGGGAGTACACAATTGCACTCAGCTGGGTCGGCGAGATGTTGTTTCGAACACTGCATGAAACAAGTTCTGCCGACTTCAGAATATCGTGGGGCACAAAAATTGAAACTCCCTCTTTCACTGTTCTCCGATGTTTTCTCTTTGGTTCAGCAGTGCTGGCCTCATCAATGTCATCGTCCTCATCAGAGCTAATAGGTGAATCAATATCAGCCTGTACATTCTCAGCATGATCACATTGCTCTCTCTCTCTTGTCGCTTCTCTTCTCGCATCTGCCTTTTCTGTCGCTTTTGAACCTTTTCTGTGAGTACTTTGTTTACCCCAGAGTAGGTAGCTACTCTGTCACTTAGCATGCTTTTCATAAAGAGTATGTCAGTATCAATGGCATCTTGTTCGGCCTGAGTTTTCCCCTTTTTCGCAGCCGCCATGTCTTTCAACACTGTGTTCTTATAAAATTTCATCGTGAGGCTCAATTCTGATTTAAACTTCATAATTCCTGGATCATCAGCCCGTCTTCTATCCTCATTCTTTTTCATAAGCATCATGTAGTCTTTGTCATAGTAAGTTTTAATCACTCGGCCAATATTGTTCCTGCCTGTAATGGTCGGGACATTCGCCTTCTGGTAATGCAAAAGCACATTGTCAATGGTGGCAGATAAAGCCTGGTCCCAATGCATATCCTGAAGGTTTGCTAACAGACATAGTAAGACCTGCCTATTAGTTGGCAGTTTGCAGCCCTTTATTTCCTTTTCTTCTTCTCGGGGTACGGTGCCCAATAACATTCTGACATACTCATCATCTTGCCGTGTATCCATGATTAAATTCTCTATTCACAACATCAAATCACTGTCAAGGGAAAAGAAAAGAGCATCATTAAAATTAAATGCAATAAAATAATACGTGGAAAATTTGTGGGTCAGCGTTCCAGACCCGGAAATGAAAATCTGATAAAATGTGCTATTTTCACACTTATTTATGAAGTTCATAAGCTGAAATAGCAATACTTGCTGGTACGACGGTGCTAGCTCAAACATGCACCGATCTCCAAGAAAATGTACAGGGGTGTTTCCTAGATAAATACACAACACTAAAACTTTGAACAGCATTGTAGGACCATTTTTGATTTTTGGAGGGCAACGGTCACACCCTAATATATATATATATATACACACACACACACATATATATATATATATAATATATATATATATTAGGGTGTCCCAATTTTTTTTCTTAACACGACCTGACCACTCGTGTCATGCCCGGATGTGGTTTGGGCTAAAGCATTGGCTGTGTGACTTTCAACTCGATCAGATGATATTTAGAGGTCCCGACGTTTGATGACTTTTTTTTGGTTTCAGAATTGATCATTATGGCGTTGACAAGATCAAACATCAAGTTGTGGCTTCTTGAGAGGTCTCCGATAGCAGAGCTGGCTAAATCTCGATTACCAAGTAATATGGACGTGTTGCTCCTTTTCTTCTACCATCACCGCGACCAAAAGAAGACAGATTCCAACAGTGTCAAGGCTGTAATATCGGCTGTATTAGAAATCTGGGCTAGAGCCAACTCGAATCTGGCAACAACCTCCGTTCATGCCTCGACTAAACTGAAAGCTTTGGTTCAGAGGTATCGAAATTTGCATAAAAACAAGAACAAGACTGGAATGACTTACAATATGCAGTTGGATGTATTCTTGGCTGATATGGAGGATATTTTTGATGTCGCCCGCTCAGACGTTCTGGATCGGGGAGATATCCCTCTTGAAGACAAGGAATTCCTCATTTCCCAAAGGGCAGATCGACATACGAGTTACATGGGAGGTGAAGATAGAAAATATAATGTAGCCACAATGAAAAGACAGGAAAGGGAAAGAGCTCTTGAGCGGGCACACCGGCGTCAAACGGAGGAGGCTCTAGCTGTAGAAGTCACAGAAGAGGCTACCGACAGCAGTTCTAGCACATCGTCAGCTGACAGTGGAAACGAAGCCGTCACTTGTGGACTTAAACCTTCGAAAGCTCCCAAGCTCATTGAGAAATACACAAGCAAACCTCTGTGCCGTGATGAAGAAGACCTCCAGTTCCTCCTTCGAACTGTCCACTCACACCGACGGAATGTGAGCCGGAAGGGAACAAAAACGGATCTCATGAAACACGTGTTTAGTTAAAATGCATAAATGTGATGCTTTGAAATTGTTGTTTGTGTGTTAAGATTAAAATACATGTTTATTTTGTATAATCATCTTTGTGATGGAACTTTTGAGAGAAATATTTCAGTTAATTTGCCTTTCAGTTAAGAGGAGAAATAAAGCGTTCAAAGTTCGGGACCTTTAAATTTCCTTCGATCTCTCTGATATTTTACAGGAAGACTTCTAATCGGAAACATCAAAAGAGCGCAACACGAGCGGATTTGTATCCCGAAAAATATTTTGGCCCCCTATGAGTTTGGGACACCCTAATATATATATATATATATATACACACACACACATATATATATATATACACACACACACACACATATATATATATATATACACACACACACACACACATGTATATATATATATATATACACACACACACACACATGTATATATATATATATACACACACACACACACATATACATATATATATACACACACACACATATACATATATATATACACAAACACATATGCATATATATATATATATATATATACACACACACACACATATATATATATATATATATATATATAGTTTTGTTTTTTTGAAGTGCCCGCAAATATCCCCCCATTATCCCCCGCAGCCACAGTCGAGAGGACCAATCAGTGAGAAGTATACAGCGTGCCACATCCCCTACCCTGGAGTAACGGAAAATTCTTTCCCTCACACAGCTTGAGTCATCCCCCACCCAATACCTCCCATAATACCCCCTTTTTGAGTCACTTCACCAACATGGAAATTAATGCATACATGCAACTCTGTGGATCTGTAAACTGCAACAGCTGAGACAGAGGCGATCAGGTGCGATTTTTGTCAGCTACTTTTTGATTTTAAATGCCTAGAATGGGGAGATGAAAAAATCTCCCTTATAACGAACGCAAAGCAGTTTAATGGAATAAAATTTTTCTGCGAGAACTGCTTGACCGAATTAAACTCTTTTACGGTATTTAAAGCAGAAAGAGACTACGAGAAGAGAATGAAAGAGGAAAGTGGAAACAAAGAACAGTGGAAAACGGAAGAAACGGAGAAAGGCGAAATAGAAAGAATTCAAATACCGTCACAAAATGAGGCCGAAAACACACAGGCGACAAAGAGTGTAAAGACAACACACAGCATAAGGGCAACGAAGGACACAAACACAACTAGCACAAATAGCAAGACAAGAGGGCAGTCAAGTAAACGAAGTAAAACTGTCCCCCAATAAGGAGCAAAAAACAAAAGCCAAGAGTAAATATGGGGAAGGAATTATATGCAGGTATTATATAAAAGAAAATTGCAGATTTAAAAGAGGACAATGTATATATGAACATCCCCCAATATGCAATTTCTTCTATAATAATGGTCGTTGTAAATTTGGAGACGGATGTAAATTCTACCACCCGGACATTTGCAGAACTTACGCAAAATACGGAACCTGCAAATTCGGGAATAAATGCTACTATCAACATCTCCCGACGGACTCAACGAACAAAGGAAAAAGTTTAAATGACAATAGGAATAAAAATAACAATAGGAACAACAATAGGAACACAATAAGCGAACAAGAAAATTTTTTCAACATCTCAGACACCTTACGAATGCTAAATGTCATCCACATGCAGTTGACACAGCTGGAAACCCCCGAGCCAAATCGCTACCGGGCAAGAAGCTACCAATACAAGTAGGAGGAAACGGATCTCTTTCGGAGGATCATAGAGCAACGAATCAAGCGATATCGAAGGAAAACGAACTTGAAATGCACAAGGGGCAACGAAAAACAGAGAACATAAAAATTGTCCTGGCTAATATTCAAGGAATAAGACCAAACCAATCACTCAATAAGGTTTCGTACCTGAAAGGATTTATGGACGAAACAAGGGCGGACATCGCATGCCTCACAGAAACTCATCTTAAAGATTGCCAAGGAAATTGTGAAAACTGCGAACATTGTATTGATAAGAAAGAGATAAATATAGAGGGCTTCAACTTACTAAGAGCGGATAGAACGACGAGACGGAAAGGTGGCTGTGCTATATATGTACAGGAAGGTCATATGACAGAGACGATAATAAGTAAATCAAACAGCTATGTGGAACTCCTAGCAGTGAAAATAGAAAAACTAAACTTGATAGTAATAGTCATCTATAGACCTCCAAGCACCCCAACCGAAAAATTCTCGGAGGCCATTGATGACATTAGAAAGCTAATAAAGGCCATAAACCCTCCATCCCCCAATATAATGATCTGCGGAGACTTTAACTTCCCATTTATAAAATACAAAAAGGTGAATAGGAATATATATATTCACCAGGACAAGGGGGGCACAAGAGAAGATCAGGAACAAGCAAAAATGTTGATGGCTCTCACAAACGAGTTTATGCTGACACAGGAGATAACAGAAAATACCAGAAAAAATAACTGCCTGGATCTGGTATTCACGAATAACACGAACTTGATTGCTGATATAAAAATAACCCCAACCATTATCTCAGACCACAACTTAATCGAGATATCAACAAATATGATGGCAGCATTAGAAGACAATACACATATTGTGGAAAGAAGTAAATTCGGGGCCTTTAACTTAAACTCGAAGACTATAAATTGGGAAGCAATCAGATCGCACATGGCCCAAATAGAATGGAGAACAATTTTCGAGAATAAAACAACGGAAGAAATGCTAACAACTTTGGAGGAAAAAACGCTGAGAATTTTAGAAAAATATGCTCCGAAATCACAGCCAAAAGGAAAGAGGAGCTGGCTAGAAAGGCAAAAGAGAAGACTATTCCGCAAAAGAAAGAGAGTGGAGGCGAAGTTAGGAAACTGCGGAGATAATGGCAGGAAAATAATAAAAGAAAAACTGGAGGGTATCGATAGGGAAATACAAGCCCTGATTAAGGACCATACAGAGAGGGAAGAGGAAAAGGCGGTAGAAGCAATAAAGGAAAATCCAAAATACTTCTATAGCTATGCAAAAAGGAAAACAAAAACGCGCGCCGCTATTGGGCCCTTAAGGACGGGAAATAATGAACTAACCGACGATCCAAAAGAAATATCTGATACATTGAGAGCTCAATATGAATCAGTTTTCAGTACCCCAAAAAGTGACAAAGCGATACCTGACATAAATGCATTCTTTGAAGAGGAATTGCAAGGAGAGTATATAACAGACTTTGAGTTTACACCAGAAGATGTAGCGAGAGCTATAGAACAAATGAAACTACATTCAGCTGCAGGTCCGGACAATTGGAACGCATTATTGATTAAAAACTGTAAAAATGAAATAGCTACACCTTTATACTGGATATGGAGAAGATCCCTAGACACTGGGGAAATACCGAGCATCTTGAAAAGAGCAAACATTGTCCCTATATATAAAGGAG
>JAJOZX010003272.1:500000-502500 GCA_023014485.1 Bathynomus jamesi
AATACTCTCCAGGCCAGCACCTTCGTGCCTCACGCCTGGCTCGGGGATGACGCGGGTATCCTCCCTGGTGAACACTCCCGCGAAGTACTCATTAATTGCAGAGGCTTGCCACCCGTAGTTCTTCGTTACGTTTCGCTAGCCTAACCTTCGCCTTCACTTCCCTACACAGTCAGACATACGCTTCAGTGTTCTCGTGGGAACGATTGGCCTTCGCCCTCCTATACGCTACTTTCATATTTCGGATAGCCGAAGCGATGTCACGATTGAACCACTTAGGCTGCGTTGAAGCAGGGGTGACCGGTTTTGAGGGTATGGCAGCAGACTGCAGCACCATAAACTCGTCCCGGAATGCACTCCACACTCCCTCAACATCACCGCCAACCTCTAACCCCATCTCTCCTACGCTATCCCTGAGGCTAACAAAGTTCGCCCGCCGGAGATCGAGCTTACTGCCTCTCGAGTTACTACGCTTCACCCGAGGGACGCACACACGGAACCTAATAAGACCGTGATCACTCCCGCCCAATGATTCGTCAACGGTGAGGCCAGTGACGAGGTTGTCTTCGGTCGTGAATACTAAGTAGAACGCTTTCGCCTCGTGTAGGCTCGTTGACCCACTGAGTGAGGAAGTTCTCATCAGCAAAGTCAACTAGCCTCCTCCCTTCAGCATCGGCAGTCCTGTTTTCCCACTTTATGCCGCGACAGTTGAAGTCTCCTAAAACTACACACCCTATCCCCTAGCAGGCTACTGAGTTCGGTGTACAGGGCTGTATCCTCCTCGAGGAGGAGATGCGGAGTCTGTACACCAAGATTAACCTATAGTTCGTCCCTCCCACGTTCAGATCGACGCCAAGCAGCTCCCGTTCCGACCGGAACTGGCAGTCAACCGGACTCAACGTGTCTCTGACGTATATTAGTACCCCACCCCCCTCCCCCGGGTGCGGTCTTTGCGAAACATTCTATACCCGGGAATTTCGAACTCCCCAACGTAGTCCCTACGATCAGTATGAATCCAGGACTCGGTGATAGCAACGATATCCTGGTATTCTGATGCTAAGAGCGCCCGTAGCTCGCCAAACTTGTTCCTGATCGACCTAGCATTAAAAAGCATTGCACGGAGGGAGCTCCCTATTCTGACCGCCCCCTAGCACGACCCGTTTCCCGAACAGCCAGGGCTGTCGGGAGTTGAAGAGCCCCTCACTAACGAGGGGACAATCTCCGCAGGAGCCTGAGCCCCTCCAACGTGGAAGGAGAGTCACCCACCTGTACCTGGACGCACCCTTCAGTTGAAGGTACGTCCGCCACCGGCTCATCATCATCCCTCCCCGGTGGGGGCCCATCATCTCCCCCGGACTCGACCTCACCATACGGTATAGGTGCCGGTCAAGCAGCGTGCCTAGCACACCTTTACCCCTGACATTGAGGTGGACACCATCCCTCTGATACAGATCCCACCTACCCGAAAACGCGTCGAACGGGTCAACAAACCTCACGCCCAGTGGGACGCACAAGTCTTGCACCCTCTCGTTGATGCCAATGACCTTACTGAGCGCGTGGTCACTGGCATTCATCCGCGGTAAAATACCCATCAACATTCCCCTGTCTGTCTTAAGTTTCAGATCATCCGCAAGAGACATGATCTCGGTGATGATCCCTTCTGTTGAACCTACCCTACCGCCTTTGAGGAACAAGTCGTTGCCACCAGCATGGACAACGATCGCAGTCCTCCGACTAGCCACGCGCACCTTATCTAATTCCTTCCTTATGTGCGCCGTTCCACGACCGGGTAAGCATCTTACCTTCCTCCTGTCTCGGTTTTCAGAAGCAAAGTACTTCTCCTGGCCCCTAATCTGAGAGTCCCCAATTAAAACGGTGTCTTCCTCCTTCGCGCACAGGAGACTAAAGCGGTTGGAGGTCCTGACAGGGGCAACTGGGGTCTCGGGCTTCGGCTTCGCAGCCTTCTTGCCCGAGACCTTTCGAAACCCGTCACAACCCATAAACTCAGCCGCAATTACACCACCCGACCCACCCCGACCGGCAGCTACATCCTTCCGCTTCTTTGCGTCATCAGTAGGCCCCTTCCCACCCTTTTTCTTTGTCTGCCCCTTCCCACCCTTCTCTATCGGCCCCTTCTTTACGCCCTCCACCTTACGCCGCGGTTCCATGCATTCCACGTGGGTCGTTGGCGATTCCTGACACTGATTTAGAACCCTGGCCCCCGGTTTTACCTCTACCCTTTCTCCGTGGTCCCGAGCTCTGTCCATTCCATCGATGGACCCCCTTTCCACGGCAGCTATCCTATCCTGAATGAGCTCCGGGTTGGAGGGCGGCGCAGCCTCGTCAGTGACCGCCGCACCTCCAGCAGCCAATCTGGACGACTCGAGCCGCCGGACCCTCTCCTCCAGCTTCAAGTAAAACCGCATGTGTTCACAAAAGCGGCACATGCTGGAGTGGTTGATCTTCTCGAAGCAAGCTTCTTTGAAGTTCGTCACCCACTGGT
>JAJOZX010003272.1:507500-509905 GCA_023014485.1 Bathynomus jamesi
ACTTCCTGTCCATTTGGGGTATAATATTCCATGGACTTTAGGTCTTCTCTTTTTCCGTACCGTAATAGCTGAAATTTCTCGGTGTTAAACTTCATATTGTTGTCTTCCGTCCACTTGTAAATTTTGTTTATGTCGGTTTGTAGAGATCCTATGTCTTCTGGTTTTCGTATTTTTCTACTGATCTTTGTGTCATCTGCAAAGGATGTTACTGTGCTGTCTCTGGTAACGTCCTCATCTATGTCAGTTAGCATGATTATGATTGTAGTGGAGCTAATACCGTTCCTTGTGGTACTGAGCTGAGGACCTCTGATTCTGATGAAGATACTCCTTGTACTGTAACGACTTCCCTCCGCTCACTAAGGAAATTATATATCCATTTCCCTACTTTTCCTGTTATTCCCATATATTTCAGTTTATGTATTATGATTCCATGGTCACACTTGTCGAACGCTTTAGCAAAGTCTGTGTATAGTACATCATAGTTTTCATTACTTTCAAGTGAATCAATAATGTTGTTGTAGTGTTCCATTAGTTGTGACAGGCATGATCTGCCTGACCGAAACCCGTGTTGGTTATCATTGAATTTTTTCTGAGTTTCCAAAAAGTCATAGATTTTCTGTCTAACAATTCTTTCAAATATTTTGGTGAGATGAGATGTAAGCGACACTGGCCTATAGTTTTTGGCCTCGGATCGATCTCCTCCTTTATATATTGGGACGATGTTCGCGCTCTTCAGGATGCCCGGTATTTCTCCAGTGTTTAATGATCGTCTCCATATCCAGTATAGGGGCTCAGCGATTGCATTCTTCAGTTTTTGATCAGTGTGGCATTCCATTTATCCGGTCCTGCCGCTGAGTGTGTTTTTTAGTTTCCCTATGACTTGTGCAATATCCTCCGTCGTAAAGTCGAAATCCGTTATACTTTCCCCTTGTGGTTCTTCTTCAAAGAACGCGTTTCTATCGCATATCAGTTTGTCAGTTTTTGGGATACTGAAAGATGATTCATACTGAGCTTTTAATATTTCAGCTACTTCTGTTAGATCATCAGATAAATCACTATTCTCATTTTTTAAAGGCCCGATAGTCGCATAGTTTTTCGACTTTCTTTTTGCGAAATTATAGAAGTACTTTGAGTTAGCCTTTATCGCTTCTATAGCGTCATCTTCTTTTTCTGTATGCTTCTCGATTAGTTCCTCTATGACGACATCGATACTTTGCAGTTTATCATTTAATATTTTTCTGATGTTATCTTTACAATTACTTAATTTTGCAGTCACTCTTTTTCTCTTTCGAACAATGCCCTCTTTTGTCTTTCGAACCTGCTTCTCTTTCCTCTTTGTGTATCTTTGGGACGTGTTTTTCCACAATTTCTAACGTCTTCTCCTCTAACGTCATTAGCATCTCTTCCGTTGTCTTGGCCTCGAAATGGTTTTTCCAATCTATTACTTCCATGCTGGATGTCACCTCTTCCCAGTTTATAGCTTTGGAGTGAAAATTAAAAATTTCGAATTTGCTTCTTTCTGTTGTGCGTGTTCTTTCCTTTCCTGTTGCCTTTATATTAGTTGTTATTTCAATGATGTTGTGGTCTGATATCCTAGTTGGGGATATTTCCACATTATCAATTAAATTACTGTTGTTTGTGAATACCAAATCTAGGCAGTTGTTTTTTCTTGTGTTTTCTGTTATTTCTTGCGTTAACATAAATTCATCAGCTAAAGCTAGTAGCATTTTTACCTGCTCCTGGTCTTCTCGTGTACCCCCCTTGTCCTGGTGTATACATATATTTTTTCCTATCCTTTTATATTTCATGAATGGGAAATTAAAATCACCACAGAGAAAAATATTTGGGGTTGGAGAATGTAGATCTTTTACCAAGTTTCTTACCTCTGTAATGGAATCTGAAAATTTTGAGGTTGGCGTGTTTGGGGGTCTGTACATTACAATTAGTACCATATTTAATTTTTTCAATTTTTGCTGCCACACATTCTACGTAGTTGTTTGAGGTACTTATAGCCATTTCTGCTATGTGCCTTTCGTGTGTGTAAATAGCACATCCTCCTTTACGTCTCACTGTTCTGTCGGCTCGGAGGATGTTATATTTGTCAATTTGTATTTCTTTTTTGTCAATACAGGACTCACAATTTTCACAGTTCGCCTGGCAGTCCTTTAGATGAGTTTCCGTGAGGCATGTAAAGTCTGCCCCGGCTTCTTACATGAGTCCTTTCAGGTATAAAACTTTGTTTGTGGAGTGGTTTGATTTGAGGCCCTGTATGTTGGCTAGGATTATTTTTATTTTTCTCTTTCTTTTTTCGCATACAGGTGGTTCCGATTCGTTTTCCATGGGGGTGCCGGTTTCGTTGCCTTGTGGTCCTCCGAGAATTTACCTCTTTTTATCTTTGTCGTACC
>JAJOZX010003273.1:0-50000 GCA_023014485.1 Bathynomus jamesi
CACCTGGTACTGTCGCAGTTTCGCCTAACGGACTCAATACGCTAGTGAGATAATCACTGGTTGGCACTTAACTAGCGGCAGTGCTTATGGCTACATCATCCAGGTTAACCTATACCGGATAGATGCGCTACGGTCCCAAGCCGTAGCTTGCCTAGGCCGAACGACGACACGACGACGACGTAAACCAACACTCTGTTTACTGCTATCTTATTTTGTGTTTCAATTTCGCATCATCTGTCATTACAACCCCTAAATCTTTTGCTCTGGAATTTCTCTGGTCTTCCTGTCCATTTGGGTATAATATTCCATGGACTTTAGGTCTTCTCTTTTTCCGTACCGTAATAGCTGAAATTTCTCGGTGTTAAACTTCATATTGTTGTCTTCCGTCCACTTGTAAATTTTGTTTATGTCGGTTTGTAGAAATCCTATGTCTTCTGGTTTTCGTATTTTTCTACTGATCTTTGTGTCATCTGCAAAGGATGTTACTGTGCTGTCTCTGGTAACGTCCTCATCTATGTCAGTTAGCATGATTATGAAGAGTAGTGGAGCTAATACCGTTCCTTGTGGTACTGAGCTGAGGACCTCTGATTCTGATGAAGATACTCCTTGACTGTAACGACTTGCCTCCGCTCACTAAGGAAATTATATATCCATTTCCCTACTTTTCCTGTTATTCCCATATATTTCAGTTTATGTATTATGATTCCATGGTTTACACTTGTCGAACGCTTTAGCAAGTCTGTGTATAGTACATCATAGTTTTCATTACTTTCAAGTGAATCAATAATGTTGTTGTAGTGTTTTTCCATTAGTTGTGACAGGCATGATCTGCCTGACCGAAACCCGTGTTGGTTATCATTGAATTTTTTCTGAGTTTCCAAAAAGTCATAGATTTTTCTGTCTAACAATTCTTTCAATATTTTGGTGAGATGAGATGTAAGCGACACTGGCCTATAGTTTTTGGCCTCGGATCGATCTCCTCCTTTATATATTGGGACGATGTTCGCGCTCTTCAGGATGCCCGGTATTTCTCCCGTGTTTAATGATCGTCTCCATATCCAGTATAGGGCTCAGCGATTGCATTCTTGCAGTTTTTGATCAGTGTGGCATTCCATTTATCCGGTCCTGCCGCTGAGTGTGTTTTTAGTTTCCCTATTACTTGTGCAATATCCTCCGTCGTAAAGTCGAAATCCGTTATACTTTCCCCTTGTGGTTCTTCTTCAAAGAACGCGTTTCTATCGCATATCAGTTTGTCAGTTTTTGGGATACTGAAAGATGATTCATACTGAGCTTTTAATATTTCAGCTACTTCTGTTAGATCATCAGAAAATCACTGGTCTCATTTTTTAAAGGCCCGATAGTCGCATAGTTTTTCGACTTTCTTTTTGCGAAATTATAGAAGTACTTTGAGTTAGCCTTTATCGCTTCTATAGCGTCATCTTCTTCTTTTTCTGTATGCTTCTCGATTAGTTCCTGTATGACGACATCGATACTTTGCAGTTTATCATTTATATTTTCTGATGTTATCTTTACAATTACTTAATTTTGCAGTCACTCTTTTTCTCTTTCGGAACAATGCCCTCTTTTGTCTTTCGAACCTGCTTCTCTTTCCTCTTTGTTGTATCTTTGGGACGTGTTTTTCCACAATTTCTACGTCTTCTCCTCTAACGTCATTATATATATATATATATTATATATATATATATTATATATATATATTGACGATTGGTTAGGTTAAATCGTAGTATTTTCGTTCCATCCATAAACCAAATATCGGACTTATCTAAATGTTGCATACATTCTTCTGTAGCAAACACAATGACTCGATTCCTGGCTTCAATGCCACTATCGTGATAAGAAAAGGCTTAGTATTTTCTCTACCAGTCATAGCCCAATCACCTGAGATTTGTAAATCATTTAAAGATACTGGATCCTTAGGTCGTCCTTCCTGACGCTTTCTTTGAACATTTCTTTTTACTGTACTTAATTTTCCCATAGCGAGTCTTCCTTCTTGAGTCATGCTTTCCAATGAATCCGCGACAACGCGACTATTATTTCCTTTGTTTGATTTGGCCTGTTTGATAGTGGGGGTTTTGTCGCATTACCCTATTTCGGGGGTTTGTCGGTGGGGTTTTGGTCGCCGGGGTTTTGTCGCCGGGGTTTTGTCGGAGTTTTTTTTTTCTTGTGGGGTTTTTGTCGTACATTCCTATACCCATATGAGAGCAAAATCTCGCCTGCAAAGAACGAACTGTACTGCCAATGTAGTTCCCCTGGGACACCCAGGGCAGGTAAACAAATAAACGACAGAACAGCTCATCGCAGGGGGGATTTTGTCCTTACATCGGCTAAAACACATTCAAGGGTATTATTATTTACAAAGGCAATCTTAAAATCAGTATGAAAATAAAATTTCCTCACAACACTCAACAATTGCTTCTTCACAAAAGAGTTAAAATGGTAGATATCAGGTAAAACAAGATATTTACAATTCTTAGGAACATCATACGTTGGGACAAGGTTGGGGAATATACATTATTAAGAAATTTACCAATAACACCTCCTACAAGATCCCGTGGAAAACCATTTTTAAAGAAAAAATCAGTAAGGAATTCAAACTCATTATGTAGCAGAGCAAAGTTCGAGCAAATATTATAAGCTCTATGCACAAGTGTTCGAATGGAACTTAATTTGTAATTAAGTCGCAAAACTATAAAAATTAAAACCCAAACCCGTAACGTAGGCTTCCGGTACGTAGAAGTTAAAACGGTCGATCCAGATTTGGAGACCAAAACATCAAGGAAAGGAATAGAACTTCCACTTCCTTTTCCTGTGTAAATGCAATGTTCTTATGCAGTGTGTTCAGAAAACTCAGAAACTGAACTGATTGGTTGTTCGTTGTCATCCTTGGTATATTATCTTAACAATGAAATTAATTACAAATTTAAGCTTAAGCATGATATCTCGAACAAGATTTGCGCTCTTAAAAGCCAGTTGAAGGCCTTAGTTTCATTTTGTGATCGAGTGCATAGTGTCAAATATAATTACTTTTTGTTCTACGTCTTCGTTTTTATCCTAAATATATATATATATATATATATATGTGGTGACCAGAAGAACACTAGAAATGTTTTGTTTTTATCTTAAAATATGTGTTTTATGTACAGGAATATTTCAGCGCAAGTGAACATATAACATTCAACAAAAGCCTAAAGTGAATTTCACTTAAACTGAACTTAAAAAGCGAAAATGTAACCTTAATATTAAGTGAAAAATAGAACTCTATTTTAGTCTGTTCACCCACTCACTCTCCTCTCTCGACTCTCTCTCTCTCTCTCTCTCTCTCTCTCTCTCTCTCTATATATATATATATATATATATATATATATATATATATATATATATTACTCCACACCATTAAGGAGGCCCCATCATGCTTCACAGAAGGTTTTGTATGAATTATGTGAAACATAAAGAACAGAATATTGAGACCATTATGGAATGACCCTGAAAGTCACTCGATTTGAATCTAATCGAGAATTTATGAACAATGTTCAAATCTGAAAAAGAAAATCACAATCCTTAAAACTTTACTGACCTATGGGAAATAATACAACTAAGATGGAACAACATCTGAAGCGACTGAATCAGGACCATGAAGTGTGGTTACTGCTTTGGCTGAAAAAGAGAGGCGAACAAAATGGGATTATAACCTTAATACTCGAATATATCATAGTTCATATTATTATTATTATTATTATAGTTATATTTATTTCCTTTATTAAGTAAGTTACAAATTAATGAAGTTGCTTCGCATTTTTATTTATTTTAAAATTGTTATTTTTCGTAACAGACTCTATTCGTATTCAGACCATTATCGAGGTGGATTCGTAAATTTTGCACTTTTTGCAGTAAATGTACAGTTTGAGAGAAAGTCAAACAGTCAAAACAAACTAGCAAAAATTGTTTATTCTTCCACAATAAGAAGGTATTACTTGAATTCTAACAAAATTTTTAGTGGAAATAAATAAAATGAGAACGTGGTATATAATTTATTGTTTTATATAATAAAAATGTTCGAAAGAACTGCTCAATGTGTACACTGTTTACGGGCTTTTGCGCAACTGCAGTCTTACTCGTAACGCTCGGCAATCTCGTTGGCATAATACCAACCGCCACCCGATCCACCGACCAGGAATCCTTTCGTTCAAGTAATCGTGAACTCGGTAAGCACAACGGGCGGTGGCCAATCTTACGTAAAGAATATCACGATCTGTATAAATGCGCAAATGTGACGCAAACTTATTGTCCGTCAAACATGTTTCCCTACTTTTGTCCCACACTGTATATACGGTCATGGAAAAAGTATAAGCCCACTTTAACCATAATTTGTATCTTTACACTTACGGAGTAGCATGGATATAAATGTACAATGTAACAGCAGTATATGAAATGACACTATACATAATTCATCTAATACCCCGTTGGACCTCCTACCGATTTGACAAATGCTGCACAACGGGGAGCATAGCTTCCACCATGGATCGGCGTCTTTGGACAAGAATTGACTCCACACTTTTTCGCCCATTTCTCAGAGGTTTTCAGCATTTGATGATATTTTTTCTTCGATGACCTTACCTACATCTTTCCATAAATGTTCTTTTGACGTTCAAATTCTGCGACCGCAAAGGTCAATGCAAGATTTTAGGGACTTATCGCGGAGCACAATTTTGTATGCGGAGAAGTGTGTTCAGGGTCGTTATCCTGCTGAAGGATTCAGTGACCGGGACATAAGTGATGAACGGCGGGCAGCATCTGTTCTTTATGAATTTTATTATATTTAAAGCGATCCATGTCTTTCTGAATACGGCACATCCATCTTGGAACGATGCACGGCCTATACCATAATTGTTCACCCTCCTCCCTTTACTGTCTTAACAATACGATCTACGTGGAATTCTTTCCCTGGACGACGGCGAATAGACATTTGACCATCGTTTCTTAGTCCATTAAACCTCCATTCATCTCTATACAAAACTAAACCACTGCTCAAATGTCCAATTTCTTCGTCCTTTGGTCCATACAAAGCGTTCCTTCCTAATTTTGCTTGAAATGGCCGGTTTACGTCACGTATGAATCTGGTGGAGGACTTCCGACGATATTTCAGAGACTCTTGAAAATAAACGATCAGTTCTTTCATCGATCTTCTTCAGCCTTCCAGATCTTCTATAATGCCCTATTGCCCTAGTTCGGTAGCTCTAACAATAGTTCCTTGAACAGCGATTTTTGAGACCCTCAATTTAGTACTTATGACTCGTTGGGAGAGCCCCTCCTCACTAAAGGCACGAATTTGGGCATTCGCGGCAACTCCTGTCAAAAACACTTTACATAATTTGTGAAACTCAGTCGGTCAATGCGGATCCATAACTTAAAAAAATAGGAAGAAAATATTTGAATTAAAGCATAACTATTATTTATTTTTTGTGGTATTACTATTAGCATCTGGTAAAATAAGTGCAGCAGAAAATAGTATATCTAGATATAATATAGGAAAGAAAACACCCACAGAGAGAGAGAGAGAGAGAGAGAGAGAGACCAGCTATCAATCACACTAAATTAAAGAAAGCATAAAAGTTCATCACACGACCTCGATTTGAGGTCACTATAAACTGCTATAGAGGACGTCAGGGATGAGTGTGACCTTAAAAGAGTTCTTTAAAGTTAATTAAATAAAAACTTTAAGTTCCGATATTAAGTAAAGGAGCAAAAATAAGAAGAAAGAAGACCAGTTCTTGCGTGTGTGTGTGTGTGTGTGTGTGTGTGTGTGTGTGTGTGTGTGTGTGTGTGTGTGAATTTTCGAAAATAATTTATTAGGAGTTTGGCGTTGAGAGTTAGTTAATCTAGACTGAATTTAACTTTTTATTATTATTATTATTATTATTATTATTATTATTATAAGTGATAAAAACGTAAAAAGCAAAAGGACTAAAGGAGGTAAATTGAAAGAAAGAGAAAACAGTAATATTATATATATATATACAGTATGTATATATTATATTATATATATAGTGTGTGTGTGTGTGTATATATATAGATAGATAGATAGATAAATAGATAGATGGAGATATGCTCGGGCTTAACCAGGTTAGCGCCATTTGGTGAGATAAGCTGTTTTTTGAAGTTGTGGGATCCGAACCCCCGGACCTGGTATCACTCACGAGGTAATCAACAAAAGGCTTAAGAGAAAGGTAACGAATATATGTCAATGGCGGAACAGGCACGAGGGACCACTGAACTCGTCTCACAAAAATAAACAAAATGCACACACACACACACACACACACACACAGGGTGTACCACAAACGGCCTCTGTATCACATTCCTGCTGTTACTATTCTCGTATCATGTAAAAAATTAATCCTTTTACATTGACTGTGATTTTACATTGACTGTAAAATTCTTAGTCTGGCATACGTTTACTTAGTATCTAATATATATATATATATATATATATAATATATATATATATATATATATATATATATATATGAAAATTATTTCACGAAAGTAACACGTGAAAAATATTTATGAGCACCATTTTGTGTTTCCTTTCCTTCGTGGTTTTATTCATCATATATATATATATATATATTATATATATATATATATATATATATATATATACAGTATAATTATGACGCTTTTACAACTCATTTTGTTGTTAGTTTGAGCAGTGTGAGAGACGTTCTTAATTTCATCGTAAGGGTACGACAAGCTGTTCAAAATCCCCTCCTGAATGACATCGCTCAACGTTCGTTCGTCTATTCGTTTGACCTAGCGGTGAACTTTGCTTCCTTAACTTAAAGTATAAAAGCGGCATCAAAGATTGATTTGGCACAGTTCAATTGAGTGTCTTGTCGTGATCACTTAAAAAAATACCAAAAAAAACCATCATGAAGTGCCTGGTAAGAATTTATTAAATTTAAGCTTTGATTTGTATACTAGTGATTTCATGAAATCCCTGAAATTTTCAGTAATTTTGATTAAGCGATTAATGACTTCTTTAACGTTAGGTTGGGCTAGAAATGCGTAAAGGTTAAGTTAGTAACGTTTCCCTGAGTGACACAGTCATTAGTCGCTTAATCGAATTACGGGAAATTACTGAAAATTAAAATGTTAATTACGTTTTATTCACATTTTTTCTTTGATTTTAATTTTAACTTTAATATAAAGAAACCAAAGTTCATACGTAATAATGCTATGTCAAAATCATTCTTTTAAGTTCTGAAGTTTTTATCACTACTTTTAGCATATTGTACTTTTACTACGATGAACAATGGCTTCATTTGTAGTGAATCTGATTTGTGTTTTAAGTAAACAAACCGTCACGGACAATCCAATTATTTATTATACACGAAGCTTTTGTTCTTTCTCGGTGAGTTATTAAGCTGACATACTACGATGCTATTAGAAGCCTTTTCGTCTATCGTAAGCGATCGTTTATGGAAAAATGCAAAAGCTTCGTAATGTATGTCTAAAACTATGTCAAAGGGGATGAAAATAAAAACCCACTCTAATAGACAGAGTTTATTTCCACAACAGTTTCGATGCCCACTGGCATTCTCCTCGGGTGGATGCCAGTGGGCATCGAAACTGTCGTGGAAATAAACTCTGTCTATTAGAGTGGGTTTTTATTTTCATATTTTGACCTTCACGTAGAAAAAAGTGAAGTTTTTTGCACTTATTACGTCAAAGGGTTTACGAATAAAATACTTGTACTAGCTGTCCAAAGAGCGTAGAATACGAGTTCCGCGTTTTAGAAAAACAATGGGTTCATCAAACCCACCAATCCACCATGGCCGCAAACACGCAACGAAAACTGTTCTACATTCCTATAAAAAAAATTTGCTAAGCCTAACGAGAGATGTTCCTCAACTGTTTCTTTTCCCTCGCAGATCCTCTTCGCCCTCTTCACTCTCTGCTGCGCTCGCCCTCGATTGGTCTTTCTCGTTCCCTCCGCCGGACCAGGCCAAGGATTTGCGAAGTTGAACCCTCAACAGATCAACCAGCTCGAACAAAGCCTCGCCCCCATCCTCGAAAACATGAAACTGCAAGCCGCTGCAGCCAAAGCCGCTACGTCAACTCCCCCTGTTGACGTCACCCAAGCAACAGAAGCTCCAGTAGAAATCCTAACAACACAAGCCCCTGTAGAAGTTCCAGCAACAGAAGTCCCGGTAGAAGCCCCAGTAACAGAAGTCCCAGCAACAGAAGCCCCTGTAGAAGCCCCAGCAACAGAAGCCCCGGTAGAAGCCCCAGCAACAGAAGCCCCGGTAGAAGCCCCAGCAACAGAAGTCCCGGCAACAGAAGCTCCGGCAGAAGCCCCAGCAACAGAAACCCCTGTAGAATTCCTCATAGAACCCCGAATAGCAGAAGCCCCAGCAACAGAAGCCCCTGTTGAAGCCCCAGTAGAAGCCCCCGTAGAAGCTCCAGCAACAGAAGCCCCAGTAGATGTCCCAGCAACAGAAGCCCTGACAGAAGCCCCAGCAACAGAAACCCCTGTAGAAGCCCCAGTAGAAGCCCCCGTAGAAGCCCCTGCAACAGAAGCTCCAGCAACAGAAGCCCCTGTAGAAGCTCCAGCAACAGAAGCCCCTGTAGAAGCTCCAGCAACAGAAGCCCCTGTAGAAGCCCCAGCAACAGAAGCTCCGGCAACAGAAGCCCCAGCAGAACCTGTCGACCCCACCGCCAACCTTGTTGACCCTCAGGCAAATGCCGAAGTTGTTGAAGCCAAACCAGTAGAAGCGGAACCTGGAGCTGTATAAGAAGAAAGTAGCTGTGATATAATTATGTAATAATATTATTATATTATTATTATTATTATTTTATATATCTATTGTAATATATTGTAGATAACTAATGTATTAATTATTCTATTATATAATTCAAACCCGAAAACAAAGTCGAATAAACTTTTTTATATACGAGAAAAATCGTCTTTTTATCCTTTGTGACGTCATCTTCATTATTATCTTTTCGCCTCTTTATTTTCTATAATTCAGACTGGATTTCACTTCATAAACTTTACTCGGTTTTAAGAAGAGGAATATCACGAAGCGTTTCTTCAAGAACCAATAATTAATAAATCTCATTAAACATTTTACGCGAAGATCTGGTGTTGCCTTAATATATATATATATATATATATATATATATATATATATATATATATATATATATATATATATATATATATATATATATATATATATATATATAGGATGATCGTAAAGCCAAGCACAATTATCTGTTAATTGAGTGACTTTACGATCACCCTGTATATACACCTCAGGTTTTATAATAATTTTTAAATTTATTGAGAACTCCCCTTAGTCAAAAAGTATGTACGACTGAATACAGTTTCCAGTTTTAATTAAAAGTAGTTTTAAAGTAAATGCGGGTATTTTTTCACTGATACGGAACTCAAAAGACGCAGTTAGATAGTATATGGGGTTTCGCAAGTTCTGCATGAATCTGATGGAGGACTTCCGACCATATTTCAGCTCTTTCATCGATCTTCTTAAGCCTTCCAGATCTTCTATCATGGCTCAGTTCAGTAGCTCTACTAGTATGGCGCAAAAAGTATGGTGGGGAAAGCGGGGGGATGGACGTTAAGATAAGGGGCGGTAAGAAAAGGGAGGTAATATTAGAAAGCGGGGGAAGGGCAACGACCCCAAGCCACCAAGGAGAGTGAGTGGAAAAGGGCTATAACCAAGCGGTTTTAAAGTGGTGCCAAGGAGTGCGAACCCACCAAAACGTACAAAATTGGATATAAAGTAACTTGTTCCTCCTGTTATTCTCAAGAACTGCGCTTCTGTGCTGACACACTACCTTGGAAAACTCTTTCGTCTTTGTCTCTCATCTAGTATTTTTCCTTCCTGCTGGAAGTTCGCTTTCATTCAACGTGTCCCAAAGAAGGGTGACTGCTCTCAACCCTCCAACTATCGCCCAACTGCTTTGATTTCTTGCGTTTCTAAAGTTTTTTAATCTATCCTCAATAGAAAGATTCTTAAACATCTCTCTTCTCATAATCTTCTTTCAGCTCCTAAGCAGTGCTGTGCTCGTTACTTTATAAATGTAATGCCGTTACCGTTACCGTTACTACAGTCTAAATGTAACGCCGTTATCGTTACAGTTACCATTTTTAAAAAGTATCGAGTAACGGCACCGTTACTCGTTACCGTTACTTTTAATGAAATGTAAATATTATATATATGCATAGGTATATTATAATTTATATATACATGAAATATTATATTATATAAACATTCGCTTGTGCGAGTATGTGTTGGTTTGTATCCACTGGTTAATGCATAGGCTATGAAGTCTGTACATGCCTTCATTGCGTTGTTATGACTTATAAGGCATAATATTTAAAAAAAAAGTGAAACAAAATTACTGCAAGATTTATTACTAGGAATTGCAACATAACTGAGGATGTAGCATACTATTGATACTAATTTACTAATGTTAGAATATACCAGGAAAGTTTAGTTTTCAAAACAATAATACGAAATACTAAAAAAATCAAATGAGTTATTGTGCATGGCAATGATAACTGAAATTTATTAGCTAAATATACAAATTTAAGAACTATTATTCAAAAGATCTTTATTGGCCTTTAAGAAAACAAGCTCCTCAAAAGTTGCATCTAAGAGCGAGCCTCGTTTCGGACGCAGTATATCCTTCCCTCTGAAAAAAACCCGCTCAACAGCGGCACTAGATGGTATAGGAGTGTTAAGTTTAATAAACATATTTTTAAAGTTGGTGGATGGGAAGGATGCAGAACTAACGTGCCGTGAAGGCCCAGATGAGAGGAATGACGAAACCTCTGTTGAACTTAGGTCCCTCCTGCTCCACTGCTCCAGGGTTCTTCGCCTTTTTACTTTGACAGTGCTGTCAGTGTAGGGGTAGAGGGTGGATGGGGGTATGCTGCCAGAATGCCAGCGGCCAACATGCACACCTCGCTCATAGTGAAGGGACAAATTTTTAACGGTTAATGAATAATGAGTGAGGATCGAAAGAAACTAATTGCGAGCTACGATAAAAAAGTAACGAGTAAGACTAACGAATGTATTTCCCTAAAAAAGTAACGTCGTTTACTAAAAGAGGTACTTGATTTGAAATGTAATGCCGTTACCGCTACCGTTACTAAAAAAGTACCGCGTTACGTAACGGTCGTTACTTGTAACGCGTTACTGCCCAGCTCTGCTCTTAAGTATGGGTTCCGCAAGAGACGCTCCACTGGCGATCTTCTTGCATATCTCTCTGACTCTTGGTCTTTTCGGTCCTTTCGGGATTTCGGTGAAACTTTTGCTATTGCGATGGACATATCAAAAGTTTTTGATAGAGTCTGGCACAAATCTTTAATTTCCAAACTGCTCTCCTTCGGTTTCTATCCTTCAATCTGTACCTTTCTCTCTAATTTCCTTTCTGTCCGAGCTATAGCTGCGGTTGTAGATGGCCACTGTTCTTTTTCTAAAGCTATTAATAGTGGTGTTCCTCAGGGTTCTGTCCTGTCACCCACTCTTTTCTTTTTATTTATCATTGGTGTATTAAGTCGCACTTCCTTTTCCTATCCACTCCTATGCCGATGATTCCACTCTTCACTTCTCCACCTGCTTCCCAAAGCGTCCTCTCATTGCTTCATTGCTTCGCGTAGGACGGCTATGGTACTAGGTGTTTGTGCGCCCGGGGCAGTGGGTCAGGAAGACGAGGGATATAAAATTTATTACATATAATTTAGGCTATAAATACAAGTACTAGGTTGTACACATTGAAGAAATTTGTTGACAAAAAACGTTTTTATTAAGAAATGAGATATTCTATACAATCTTAAAATCTAGAAATTAATTTACAAATTCACTCTCCGTGCCTTAACTGATGCAAATTCATCTATAAGCGTGTCATAATTTAGCTTTTTTGCAATTCCATTTTCTATAGATATAATGGCCAAAGTAGAAAGACGTTCTTGGCATATTGATGACCTCAAATAATTTTGTATTAGTTTCAACTTACTGAAATTTCGTTCACAAGAAGTTACTGTTATTGGCAAAGTAAAAAATGCGTAAGGCAACTTCAATGTTTGGGTATGATTCCGAGAAAGAATATTCACATAATAATTGAAGGAGATCATTAGGAGAGGCTGATGTCACATCTGGAAGTATTGCCAAAGCTCCTTGTTTGAAACTCTGAATTTCTGCTGAAATTTCCTGGACATTTAAGTCCTGCTATATTTCAATGCCAAATCAGTCGTAGCCTTTTTCAACTCGGATGTTTCTTTTTCCACGAGTGAATGCCCAGAAATAAGGTCAAAGTCAGAGGAAACCATTTAAATTCTTGTATATTCTTCATTTCAGATCTGTAATGAGGGAATCAAAAACTTCTTTTATCTGATATTCTGCTCCAGACGGTTTTTACGCGTCATCTTTCTGATTTATAGGGTAGTCAAAAGTTGGTATTTTTACATAATAAGCCTGCACCGATAGAATAATCCTGTGGAAGAAGAAAAACATATAGTCATTTTTCAATGTATTAAGAACGCTAATGCTTGTACGTACGCGCTTTCAAATGGTTAAATTTAGTACCATAAAGTTACAAAATAATTTGAAGCTATTTCATAATCGTTTTCCACTCGTATTTTAACTTTCAAGGATAAGAGTTTTTGTCTACTAAAAACAAGAAAAATGTTCTGTATATTGATGTGTTTATACCCAATTTATTTTTGAAAACATGAAGAGAACTTCTGTCGGTAATAAAACTATTGGGGCAAAAATGCGAATTTTTTTAGCCCTAACAATTAAAGAAAAAAATAGAGAAAATGCTGAGAAACTTTAAAAAACACATCTTTTCTAATAAAACGTGAAAAGTCTAACTATAAAACCATTCTCATAAAATTTTAAAATAATCATATTAAATATATTAATTTTATTTTTTGTCGCGTAAGCAACTAATATTCTTTTCAATATAAATCTCAATACTCCAAATCTCAATTTCGCGATATATCCAGGTTAGTATTCAAAAAACTTTCACCAAATCACAAAAACTTTGATCTATTTCTGCAGAATGAATCAAATCACTTCTTTTCGTTATTTATTAGTCCATACAGGACATCACGTCCACACAGGACATCATTTTTTTAGTAAAAATAGTATAATATATCTTTGTGATTTGGCGCCCCCCTCTGTTTGGCGCCCGGGTCACCTGACCCTGTTGCCCCTCCCTAGTTACGGCGTTGGGTACACCCGACCTCTGCTCTTTCTGCCATCTCTGGTTAGAGCAAAAAAAACCTAGTGGTTTTCAATGCCTCAAAAACTCAGTTCCTCCATCTGTCTACTCGTCATAATCTTCTACAAGACTATCCCCTCACCTTCAATAATACACAACTCAATTCTTCTTCTCTTAACATTCCTGGTGTTTCCTTTTCTCGTGACCTTTCCTGGAAAGATCACATATACTCTCTTTCCAAAACAGCTTCTGAAAGGTTAAGTGTGCTGTACCGCCTCCGCAGTTTCTTCATCTCCGCTCAGTTGCTCTCTCTGTAGAGGGGTCTTGTTTGCCCCTCTATGGAGTATGCTTCTCATGTGTGGGGTGACTCAACCCACACAGCCGTACTTAACCAGGTGGAATCAAAGGCTTTTCGTCTCATCATTTCCCCGCCTCTTACTGACTGTCTTCAACCCCTCTCTCTTCGCCGCAATGTTGCCTCACTCTCTCTTTATTATCGCTATTATAACGGACACTGCTCTTTTGCACTCTCTAACTGCATGCCTCCTCCTTTAAGGAAAGCACGCAACACCATACTTTCGACACATTCTTATTTCTTTTCTGTCAAACTTTCTAATGCAAGGGTTAATTGGTACTTTCAATCTTTCATCTACTCAACCGGTCAACTCTGGAACAATCTTCCTCAAACCATATTTCCCCTGTCTATGACCTCCAATCACAGACACGTAGTCTAAGCATCTCGAAAACCCTGGATCTTGATTTTGGCTCTCTTTTTTTCTCTATGTGGGAGGGGAACACTTTTGTGGGACATTCGCCACGTAAGAAAAAATTAATGAAAAGAGGGGAAAAGGCTAAACAGCAAAATTTTAAGCGCAGCTGTGTAAGCAAAGTGTTTGACAAATGTAAGCAAAGGATTTGATAAGTGCAAACAAACGTTTGACCTTGAGTAAACATGAAGGCTGAGGGTAGGGATGGGGAATGAAGTAATGGGGGAAGGAATGAGGGATGGTTCTAATGAAAGAGTATAAGGGTAAAAATAAAAATAAAAATAAAATAGATATATATGTATACATATGTGTGTGTGTGTGTGTGTATATATATATATATATATATATATATATATATATATGTGTGGTGTGTGTGTGTGTGTGTGTGTGTGTGTGTGTGTGTGTGACATCATACTATAAATTTTAGCGACCACCAAAAATAAAAAACAAAAATTTCAAAGTTAACAAGTATAAATATGAGCTATAGAGACCATCACCAGCCCGATTACACTTCAATAATATAAATATATACTTTAACGCCCGAAATTAAAAACCAAAATTTTAAAGCTAATAATATAAATACGTACTATCGGGACACATCAGTACAGGCAATGATCACTTTACGAACGTTCACTTTACGAAAATCCGCAATTATGAATCCAACTTTGAAAGGAGCAGCAAAGTTGCCAGTGGAATCCACATTAACAGTACATGCTATAAGGAGATTTTGAGAGAGAGGAGAAACAAGGCAGGCAAACTTCTGGACTCCTTTTTCAGGAAGCTCACAAGTGAACCTCCCACTCCAGCAAAGAGCACTCCCCCTGGAAGTCCATCTAAGTCTTCTTCAAATTAATGTCTAAAAGTAGCTTCATGTCTCCTATTTAATATGAAATGGACTTAATATTCATTATTTTTAATATTTGTATGCTTACTCCTCCTTTAAAATGCAAAAACTTTGTCTATTTTCGTGAATTTTAGGTCTTGGGAGCTGAATCAGGAACGAATTACCCGTATTACATTAAGTCTTATGGAAAAATTGTTCACTTTACAAATTTCGCTTTACGAACGGTTTCCAAGGAACCAATTGATTCGTAATTGCGGACAATGCCTGTAATATAAACATAGACTTTAACGGCCACCAAAAATAAAAACCAAAATATTTCAAAGTTAATGAATATAATTACGAACAGTCAAACAAACGATCAAACAAACCCTGGTAGCTTAGTGGTTAAGACGCTGGGATACTGGTGGGGCGTGGTTCGGATTCCACGTTAAACTGTAGGTCTAGGGTGGAGTGACGAGCTTGACCTTCATCAGAATGAATAATTCGGGCGGAGCAAAACCAAGGTTTTATATATATATATATATATATATATATATATATATATATATATATATATATATATATATATATATATATATATATGTTGTGTGTGTGTGTGTGGAATGAGGGGATGATAAAGATGAAGGGGTGTAAGGCAATGTTCCCTCTAATTTTTTTAAGTCTGTGTGCGCAAGAAATTTTCGTTGCGGATACATTTAGATTCATGGTGAAAAATTGTGCAAACTTTTCTGAGCGTTATTATCTTCAAAACGAAATATATATAAATATTAAATACTTAATAAATATTATTTCCATAAGGTGATAGCTTATTATATTATATATTCTTAAAAAAGAAAACATTTTATCCATTCTAAAAATAGGAATAAAATAAAAAATAGTAAAATAAAATTCAACAAAATAAAGAAATAAAATAAAAATAACATTAATTGAAAATTACTATTTTAATTATCATTTCTCGAAAATTTTTTTAGCATTTAGCAATTTAAAATAGACTATCAAGATTAATACATGATTTTATTCATTCACAAAATAGGAATAAAATAAAAAAATAATAAAATTCAGTAAAATAAAATATAATCAAAATAACATTAAATGAAAGTGCCTTTCATTTATGTATGATTATGATTTCTCCCTTTGATCTTTAGCATTTGCTCATTCCAAATAAACTCTATGAAGATTAATAGATCCGTCATCATTCAGGTAACTTTTAATTCGCATGAGCATGTCCAAATGATTTTCTTTCAAGCTGTTTCTTAATTTGTTCTTTATAGAATTCATTAAACTGAAGCCACACTCACAGTCCACACTAGATGCTAGGAAAGTTCCCCAATATACAGGTGTCCCAAAAAAAACTATATACTCTTTATAGCATCATATATTTTATAATTTAAAAAAAAAAAAAACAATATATTGTTATAGCAACTGCAATGAAAGGTAAATTAGTAATCTAAGTGATCAAAATGTTATAGCGAGTTGTTTGCATATAAAATTTAATTAACTACGCCAAGTGCTCAAAATGTTCTCCCGGCGGCATGAATGCACTTTTGAATGCGCCGACTAACTGATTCGCAGACATGGACTAATGTGGATGCTGTGATGGTCCGCACTTTTCCCTAATTGCATCCTTAAGGTGTTCGAGTGTTGCGGGTCTTGTACCATAAACTGCATCCTTCAGGTAGCCCCACAAGTAAAAATCAAGTGGAGTCAAGTCCGGTGAACGTGGAGGATACTCAACGCTTCCTCTTCGTCCTATCCAACGGTTAGGCAACGTTTCATCGAGGTACCTTCTGACATCACAATGATAATGAGGGGGGCTCCATCTTGTTGAAAAGTAAAAGTCGTCGTTTCCAAACAACTTCCGAACTGCAGGTATAATTTCTGTCCGCAGCATGTCGAGATATGCGGCACCGGTAACTGTCCCATTAAAGAAAAATGGTCCAACCAAACCCCTGGATGATAAACCACACCATGCTGTTAATCCTGGTAAATTAACTGTTATCCACATAAACGTGTGGATTATCAAGTGACCAGTACCTGCAGTTCTGTCGATTTACTGTGCCATTCAGCTTGAAGGTAGCTTCATCAGACCACACGATTTTGTTGGCAAATTGTACGTCTTCGGCTTCCATTGACTGGAACCATTCACAAAATTCGAGTCTGCGATCAGGGTCATCTTCAGTCATGGCGTGTAACAGACTTGGAATGTAGCTTTTCCATTTTGCCGACTTTAAAATCCGGTGAACACCTGATTTGCTGATTCCGGTCTCACGGGCGCATTGCCTAACTGATTTCTGTGGTGATCGATTAAATTTTTGCAACACTAAAACGGAGTTTTCATCACTCACTCGCACTTGATTTGCGTCGTCCAGATCTTCGCTTGTGCATATCTTGAGCAGATCCCTCTGCCTCAAACTTGTCACGGATGCTTATAATGACGAGACGTGTCGGTGGCTTTGTACCAAATTCCCGGATCCATTGCCGCTGGACTTCGGACACATTCTCAAATTTCCAATACCATTTCAGAACACTTTTTCGTTGCTCCAGTGTCAAACGTTTACGCAACATGGGTTCTTTTGCTGAACTGAATAAAGTTGAATGCTGTAGAGTTTGTATCGTGGAATGAGTGCGTAGGCTAAGTCCGAAGCAAGCTAGTGAGTGACCAGACTACGTTCGGTCCATAGGCTTCGCCATTACAAGGCCTTTGATAAAACAAGGCCAGCTTAGTCGACGCATTCAAAAGTGCATTCATGCCGCCGGAGAACATTTGAGCACTTGGCGTAGTTAATTAAATTTTATATGCAAACAACTCGCTATAACATTTTGATTACTTAGATTACTAATTTACCTTTCATTGGCAATTGCTATAACAATATATTGTTTGGGTTGTTTTTAATTTATAAAATATATGATGCTATAAAGAGTATATAGTTTTTTTGGGACACCCTGTATATATACGGTATATTTTTTAAATTACTTCATTTACTGTCGTGACTCATGATACGCTTGAGCCTGTGCGCATTTTATTTTGTTGTGTGCGCGGGTTTCACAATGCGTGTGCGCGCGCACACGTGCACATTAGAGGGAACATTGGACTGTAGGGGAGTCTCATAAGGGAAAAACAAAAAGGGGGCGTAACCTAATTATACTCGGGTGTGTGTATATATATGTAGTGGCAGAGACATTTTCAAATACTTTAAAGATGTTCTAGCAACACAAACACGAGCAAGATGACGTCACAGCGCGGGACTACCTCAAGCATTTCTTTCTGCTTTGCTTCACACCTCAACCTCGTTACAAGGACTGCTTGAGTAGGACGCCGACATCGCACCTCGACTCTCTCTCTTCCAAGAACCAGTGACACGAGAGCTACCACCATGTAAACATCTTAGTGCAGGCCCCATTTTGGCCTGGTGTCATTCACCAAACTTTATATAAAGACTAATCATTACCTCGCGCGTTATTAATATTGAAGACCCAAGCCTTATCAATCATCAGCATAATCAACAATTGTAACTATTATCAATTAACTATTATCATTATTATTATAGTGGTAACATTCAGCTATATATATATATATATATATATATATATATATATTATTATATATATATATACAGTGTGTGTGTGTGTGTGTGTATATATAATATATATATATTCTATATATATATATATAATATATATATATATATATATATAATAACCAATGATGAGTCATGCCAGGTTGAATCATGCCAAGAACCCTCTGAATGGATGATAATTGGAAGTGGGATGGGAGTGATAGGTAAATGAATACACATACATGAGTATGTGACGTCATAGTATGAACCTTAGCAAACAAACAAACAAACGCTAGTGACAAAAATGTAGACAGAAATCGCTTGATATGAGAATTTTCCCACAGAGGTCCACACGTAGGTTACGAATTATGAAACTGAGACAGTTACAGCTAGAGAAAAAATGACTGGAGGAAGAGAATAATAAACTATACAAAAAAAATCTGTATTTAAAGACGTCTTGCGGAGGTATTCAAAGCTTCAGGAGTTTCTCGAAGTAGCTGAACATCTTCCTCGTTAAATTAGTAGTGATGTTCTTAAAATAATTTCATACAAACGCAAATTGAATATACACTGCCTATGTATTAAGTGAAAGTGTATATATATTTTTTTAAATATCCTTATGAGTTAACTTATGTATTGTACAGTCCCCTGCAATAGTTCCGCTCCACCGTCTCCGAGATGTGGGGGCAACGCAGTCCCTCTTTCTCCTCCCCTGAATCCCTCCCTCTCCTCCTCCCCCATTCCCTCTCGCTATCCCCCCTTCTCGTCCTTCCCCTCTCCTTTTGCTATCCCACCACCTCTCTCTCTTTCTCTCTCTCTTTCTCTCTCTCTCTCTCTCTCTCTCTCCCTCTCTCTCTTTCTCTGTTCCATTCTTGTTATTTTCTTTCGATTTACCTTCATTCTTATTTTCATTTTTCCTTCCCCTTCACCTTATACTAATACATGACCCTTCTCTTCCTGCCACCCCCTGCTCCTCGATTATTACTTCCTTCCATGTCTCTCATTCCTCCCACCATATCAACTGCTGCCATTTGTGTTTTTGCTTCTTTCCTTTTTACCTTCCCCTCCTAATCCATTTTCTTTTACATAATAAGTGACTCACTCATCCACTCATGCATTTAATGTTTAATAAAACTTGGTCTATAAATACTTACCTTACCTTATGAACCTTATGTTGTTTCGTGCGTTGGTCTCTCTTCACACGGAAGTCAAGCTGGTGGCCCCGCCTCTACTCAAATTAAGCTATATATACTCACACTGTACATATACTATATATACTCAAAAGTATATTAACAGCTTCCGAAAATGTTCGTGTATATCAATAATATTGTTTCTCTTTTAAATAATACACCAAAAACGACGATATTACGAGATCAAACTGTCTACGTGGAATTGCACACTAGCCGAAATTAATCATCATAATGTAGAGGAATACAACACTTATTTGTAAGTGTTAATATCGAATCACGATATGACAAAAAGTATTGTATCACGAATAGTCCCAAAATTCGAAGGACATTATTCGGCGTGTTAGATTACGATTCGAATAGCATCTAATTTTAAACTGTGATTTGAACCCAGCGACGAAATATATTAAATAATATATATTACTATACAGTATATGTAAAAATAAATAATTCTAATATTCATTTTTGCATGTAAAGTCCAAACTCGCGCGACACTAACTGTATATAAAATGCAAGTTTGGAAATTTTTTTAATTTTTTTTATATTTTATTTTTGCTAAGTAATTGATGAATTATTTCTTTTTTAAATTACCTAATTATTTTCTAGATTATGCTTAATCATGTAATCGTGTTAAATTCTGCAATGTTCATTTTTTTTATACATTCTCTCTTAGTTGTAAAAGGTGAAGTCATAACTTGCCAAAACTCTAAATTAACACCTAATTTTAAATTTTAAGCATTTAATTTTGGCTCACATGCATGTTTAATTTTAATCCATAATAAAATGCATATTTCAATTTCCATTTTTAGTTAACTCGGCAGATCATGATAAAATCAGATCCGTCAATATGCTGTTTAAAAAAAAAATATGACTTCATCTTCAAATATCTTGCTTATCTGCCAGTATGCTGTTACAGCCAAAATTTACCTTTATCTTCAAATATTTTGCAAAAAAAAAATTCAGCCTATTGAGAATAAAAAACAAAACAGGTCAACATTAAATAATAATGATGTCACCAAATCATTGGCCAACAAGTATTTTTCATCAGATATAATTATGGGTGTGCTAGATAGCTGTTGGGACGCTGATTCCAAATCTGTTTTCGGTTTTCCTCTAACACGTCTAGTTTTCGAGATGAGACCGATCATAATATATACAGGGTGTTCCAGAATTAACTATCTATTTCAATGAAATCGGACAAATTTAATAAAAACTGACATAATTTTGTGTTTATTACTAAATTATGATACAAAAACAAATAGATTTATAAATCATAAGTCAAAACTTTATTTACTTGAATGTGATAAGCCTTTTTCATCAGTGTCGAACGCAAGATTCTATGAACTGTTGTCTTGGATATGTTGAGTCTTCGACCGGCCTCCCTAACCGAAGTTGTTGGTTCATCCACAAACAATTGTTGTACCTGTTCGGTACTGTTACGTGCTGTCCTTGGGTGTCCTCTTCCCACCTCGTCGTGTACGGATCCAGTTCTTTTAAATTTGTTCACAAGTTCACGAATCGCTTTGTCTGTAGGACCGGTTCTGTGGAATCTTCTTGTAAATTTTTCTCTGATTTCATTACATTGCATTCCTTTGATACGGGATGTTACAACAAAGATGCGTTCTTGTGTATTCATTATTAATAGGGTTCTGAAAGAGAATGAAAATAAAACTATGAAAAACTATGAAAAAATTATGAAAATAAAATTATGAAAAAAATTTAGAAATTTATACATTTTTAACACATATTAAACATGATAAACATAAATAAAAGTGTGTTTTTAAAAAATTTGTCCGATTTCATTGAAATAGATAGTTAATTCTGGGACACCCTGTATAATAAATATATAATGCAATGCTATATATAATATACTATATAATACTATATATACACAATATATAATATGCGCCCTTTATATAATATAATAATATATATAATATGCATCTAACTATGTCCCATAAGTCCGGCATCATAGGAGAAATTCATATTTTTCTATTTCTAAAAACCATAATTCATATTTTTCTCTTTCTACAGGCCATAATGTCTATGCTCGGGATGCCAATTTCCCGTCCACCATTCTGTTCAGTGACGAGGCTGTTTTTTATGGAAATGGTGAGGTAAATCGACAGAACACCCGCTACTGGTCTCAAAACAACCCTCACTGGTATACCTCTTCAAAGAAACAAGGTGCATCTCGGGTGATGGTATGGTGTGGCATTTGGAAGGATCGGATCATAGGCCCCCTCTTTTTCGATGAACATGTCACTGGAGGCACCTACCTACGTATGCTCAAGGAAGAAGCATTTCCCAGTGTCTTGAACGAAGAAGGAAATTTCCCAACATGGTTCCAGCAAGACGGCTCTCCTGCACATTACAGCACCCAAGTAAGGGAATACCTGTACCAACAATTCCCTGGTCATTGGATAGGACGTCGAGGGCCTGTGGAATGGCCAGCTAGAAGCCTGGATCTCACGCCACTAGATTTTTATCTCTGGGGCCACTTGAAAGCGCTGGTATACGCAGTGAAAATTAGGAGTGTTGAACATTTGCGGCAGCGCATTATTGAGGTATGTAACACCATTACTCCTGACATCATTCACCATGTGCTTGCTGACTGGGTATCACGTCTGAATTTGTGTATTGAAAACAATGGTGGACATATTGAGCACGTTCTGTAAATAAAAGCTTTTGTTTTGCCTTTTTTATTATTTTTCCTATGATGCCGGACTTATGGGACACCCTGTATAATACTATATATACAATATATAATATGCGTCTTTTATACATGTAGCGGAGTATTTTGTCGCTGCAGCTTAGGTGTAGGTTTTTGCTTTACTCTTTCTGTGGTGCGAAGGCAATTCGTCCCCGGACAATTCGTCGCCGGACAATTCGTCCCCGGACAATTCGTCGCCGGACAATTAGTCCCTAGGACAATTCGTCCCCGGACAGTACGTCGCCTACAAAATTAATTTTTAAGTTTTAAATTGTAATATGACCTTAACTTAGTACTCGTCGCCTTCAAAATAAAAGTAAGACACACTCGGCAACTTTTTCTTCATAAAACCTTCATAAATTAAAAATTATTATTTAACTTAGGCTTTAAAACAAGTAAAAACCTAACCTAACCTAACCTAACCTAACCTAACCTAACCCCGTACCATAAACGGCTTAGAAGCTTTTCACAGTGCCCTGAATCGTGCGGTGAGCGCAATCCACCCCAATATATGAACTCTTATAGACGTGTTACGACGCGAAGAAGGTTTGGCGAGAAGCAAAATGCAGAAATTTCTTCAGGGGGAAGTCGTTTTTAAGAAGAAAAAATACAGAGATCTAGATAGTCGTATACTAAAATTAATAGAAAAGTATGACTCGATAAATAAGCTTCAGTTCTTAAAAGGGGTTGCCCATAATCTCAAATTTTAAATGCCTTTTATGCTTTCACTTTATCTGTTTTTTAATGTTTGTTACTATTAAAATGTATTGTATGTAACTGTATGTAATAGTAAATATTAGAAGTTTTTTACGTTTTCTAAAACCTAACTTAGATAATAAATTTTATTTGTACGCGGCGAACTGTCTGGGGACGAACTGTCTGGGGACGAATTGTCCTAGGGACGAATTGTCCGGGGACGAATTGTCCGGGGACGAATTGTCCGGGGACGAATTGTCCAGGGACGAATTGTCCGGACACCCTTTCTGTACCCTCATGTATGGCATTTTGTCGTTTCAACTTAGGCTTTCCGCAGTTTGTCTTGTGGTATTTTAGGTGAGAGCAGTTGCTGACCACAAATTTGCAAACATTGCACATGTACACCATTTTATTCTTTGGCGTAACAGTCACATGTCTAGTTGTGTGTTGTGGTTTGTTTTGTTTTGTGTCGCCCACTTACACATTTTATTTTTTCAGGTGATTTACATCAACCCCCTCATCGATCATCATGCCTTGAAAGTGTAAAAATCACCCCGACAATTTCTGTTACGTGTGCGGCTCGTTCGCGATTAAATATCAACGACGTACAATCACGATGGATCTTCGAAAAACTTACCGGTTATACTTCGGCTGTCCACTAGGCGACCAAGATAAGGCGTAGGCGCCACATGTTATCTGTACCGCTTGTTCGAATGGATTACGTGACTAGTTGAACCAAAGGAAAAAGTCGATGCCGTTCGCTATATTCTTGATATGGATGGAGTCGAGACCATCATGGCGATTGTTACTTTTGCAATGTTAACATAACTGGATTCTCCGTGAAGAACAAGCATAACATCATTTATCCGAACGTAGACTCCGTGATCAGACCGATCCCTCATGATGACACGATGCCGATTCCGGTACCTCCACAGCATGGACTCGATTCTTTACAGTAGAAGACGAAATGGAATCCGACGAAGGTGCGATTGGCGGAGATGCAGGACCTTCAGCTGATCTTGACTATACACCTGACGAAGAGCAATCGGAGCCGGAGAGGCTTATCCAAAACGAGTTGAATGATCTCATTAGAGACCTAGCCCTCTCCAAAGAGAAATCAGAACTTCTCTCCTCGAGACTCAAGCAGAAACACTTACTTGAGAAGAACGTCCGAATGTGTCACTATCGAAAACGAAACCATGATTTGGCGACATTTTTAGAATAGAAGGTCCGCTCTACTATTGCATGATATCAATGGACTTTTCGAAAACTTGTCACAGGTACACACACCATCTGAGTGGCGCCTCTTCATTAATTCCTCACAGCGAAGTTTGAAAGTGGTTCTCCTGCATAACGGGAACTTAAAGCCATCCATCCCGATGCCCCCCGTTCAGCTAAAGGAGACGTACGATAAGATGAATATACTACTCGAAGCAATCCAATACAGCACCCATCAATGGAATATCTGTGGTGATCTCAAAGTCACTGGTATGTTAATGGGCATGCAAGGAGGGTTCACGAAATACTGTTGTTTCTTATCCCTATGGGACAGCCGTGCTACCGCGGATCATTACATCAGACGTGACTGGCATCAAAGAAGCAGCACATACGAGCCAGCAACGGGCAGTGTCCAGTTTGCTCCTTTAGTTGATCCAAAGAAGATTTTCCTGCCACCTCTTCACATTAAGCTCGGTTTAATGAAAAATTTTGTGAAAGCGATGGGTAAGGCGAATTCGAGAGGGTTTTGATACCTTGTTGAGAAATTTGCAAACATCAGTGCCGCGAAACTGAAGGAGGGAATCTTTGTGGGGCCTCAAATCAGGGAGGTTCTGCAGGATGAAGGCTTTGAAGAAAGCCTCAATGCCTTAGAACTAAAAGTATGGCTAGCTTTCAAATGGATTTGTGGAAACTTCTTGGGTAACTACAAGTCTCCCGCATACAAAGATGGAGTTCGGAAACTGCTCGATGCATATCAAGAAATGGGCTGTTGCATGTCCTTGAAAATACATTTTTTGAATTCGCATCTAGATTTCTTACCCAAAAACTTTGACGCGGTGAGTGACGAACATGGGGAACGCTTCCATCAAGACATCTAGTCAATGGAAAATTGATACCAAAGTTTCTGGAACGAAAGTATGCTGGCAGACTACTGCGGGATGTTGTACCGCGACGATCCGGACAAGGTTTACAAAAGAAAATCGTACTCGCAACGTTTTTAGGTCGGTGTGCATTTCTTTTTATGAATAAAGTTGTACTTTTACTGATAAATTGTGCTGAAATTAACACCAGTCATATTTCGATAACTAGATGCGCTAGAAGACAACCGAAAACAGATTTGGAATCAGCGTACAAGACTGGTCTAGAAACGTGTGTATACATCTTTGATGAGAGAAAAAATTCGATTTTGTCGACTAGTGAATTATTAGTATATAAACTCTTGTAATTTTTCAAATTTATCATTCTGATTATTCTGATCTGACCTAGAGGCTGAAGCATTCCCTCTAATATTATAGAAGCAGTAAAATTCAGTCAGAGAATCTCTTTGTCTTCTCCTTTGAACCCTGCTTTCTCCAGAGAACTTAGTTTTAAAATAGAATAAATAATTTCCCGATACGCTACAAGAAGAATCGGGGAACCGTCAGATAATTTAGTAAGTTTTCAGAATCCTCCGATCCACTACAAGAAAAAATCAGAGTGTAGTATAAAAGAAACTACTGCGATTCCCTACACGGTATCAGCTACTCCAGTGTGAGAAAATCCGTTGCTGCCACGTAACCAGAACCCCCGTCAACCTCGAACCACCCAAGGCCATAGACGGGGGGTTAACATATATATTACAGGATAACTGCCTTGTTCATACCTCCAGGATCATTAGACGGTGGTTTCAGGAGCAACGAGATGTCGAGCTGCTGAACTGGCCCACCAATGGGTGTGACCTAAACCCAACTGAAAATGTGTGGGCAAATGTGGTTAATGCTTGGGAGCCTGAGCACGAGCAGGAGCGGACATCTCGGCACCTGCTGGAACACACCATGGCAGAGTGGGAACTTTTCCGCAGGAACCCACAAATCACCTACAATCACGTGGCATCTGTTCCAAATAGGCTATGAGAGGTCATTAATAATAACGGAGGATGGATCAAGTATTGCGTAATTGTGTATAATAATCTTATGGTTGTGATGTAATAAATATATATTTATTTACTTGAACAATTGCTTATATCTCCGTTAATATCATTTTGCACAAGGAATACCATAGAAGAAAATAGATTCAGATTTAAATTCTTCATAAGAAAAACCAGTTCTTGTGGGTTGTTGTATTATATGAAAAAATTAAGTAAATGATGGGTTATAAGTGACCTTATAACCCACAAGATCTGTGTGGTCTTAAGAAAATCTCTAAATTTACTTAATTCATGTTTATTTTTGTAATAAAAAATTGGACTATGTTATCATTATCTTTCCATGGATAAACCTTTTCCTGGATAATCATTTGTTGATGATGCATGGACTTTAAATAGAAATGTTATTACCTGGAGGAAAAGTCGATACTACAACTTATCTTACACTTTAACTATAACATGGCCATCTCAAAATCCTATGATTGAAAGTTTTTAAAGTATCCCACGTTTGTGAAATAACCTAACTACTTTATCCCCTAAATTTAGGAATAATGTATGAATAACGTATATACTATATAGTCGTCCTAGCATTACCACCAAAACTACAGTGAACAATATATTTCTTCTGTCATTGGTTTTCAAAAAAAAAAGTATTACTATGACAACACCTAAGGGGGGAGGGGGAGAGGGAGGGAGTGAGGGTGGGGAACTGGGCTTTAAGAGGGACTACGTTGCCTTCACATCATCTCGGAGAGGGTGGAATAGAACCATTGCATGGGACTGTACATACAGTAAATACAAAATTGAGATGAATGAATTTATAAAACTTTGATTTATAGAAATTTATTTGAGCAAACATGATAACATTAATGAATGACTAATAGATTTGGTGCAAAGCATCGTACATGATTGTAAAACCATAATCATTTTATTTAGAAATAGAAATAAGAACATATTGTAACAATACGAGGTTAAAAATAATAATAATTATTATTATTATTATTATTATTATTATCCCTAACACATAATAATTAATCTATACTATAAAAAGCCAGTTCTGTCCGTCTGTCTGTCTGTCGACACCATGTATTTACTATCAAGCGATTCTGAACATAGAAATAAATTCGCTTTGCTTTGTTTCAACTTTTTACTCAAACGCGTTAAGATTTTCATCGCTCCATTCGTTTCAATTATTCGGTCAATAAAACTAAAGAAAAGAACGCAGCAATGAAAATCTTAAGCTTCACATCCGAACCCATTGTATCAAAATTTGTGAAGCTTAAGATATTTTATGGCTGCGTTCTTTTCTATAGTTTTATTGACCGAATAATTGACTCCCCAGTAATTGGGGGGCTGCGGCCTCCCAATTACTGAGGCCTAAGGCCCCAGCACCGCAGATCTAGCTAAATGGGCCTTTATGGCCCACTTTAGCTAGTATCCCTAATTCGTTACATCGTTTAAATGAATAGGAGTTATTATCTTATAATTATTGAATCGACGGTGAGAGTATATTCAACCATTCATTATACTGTATTTAGAAATCATACTAATTAACTGTGTGTGTGTGTGTGTGTGTGTGTGTGTGTGCTCAGTGGTGGGCGCGGTACCAAAATTTGGGGGTGCGTTACGCGGTACTGCGGTACCTCAGCATGCCCAGTGCGTTACGCGGTACTGCGGTACTTTTTCAGGTCCCCCTGGTGCGTTCCGCGGTACTGCGGTACTGCGGTACTGCACACAAGAACAACACAAGTAATAGCACATATTTTCAGAAATTGCATATCGGCGATTTCGCACCTGAACTTTCTGCCATAATGGCTAAAATCGATCTTTGTCACAGAAATGTAACACACGTGCAACCGGCTCAAAAGCAAGCACTGCACTGAGGCGTTGTGATAGGATGGCAACGTAACATGTTCTGAACGAAAACTTAACGTGTCTAGAGTTAGGCTGATGCAACACACGCAGCATTCGTCTTACTGTACTCCTGTAATAAGGTTTACTTCAAAAAAAGTGTTAATTTTTTGAAAAGTCGTGTTTGTCGGTACCGCGGAAAGTACCGCGGGAAATTTGAATGCGGTAGCGGTACTGCTGTACTTTCAGCGATCCTTTGCGGTACTGCGTTATGCGGTACCGGTTTGGTAGTGCGGTAGTACCGCAGTACCGCAGTACCGCAAAAAATACCGCAAGTGCCCAGCTTTGGTGTGTGTGTGTGTGTGTGTATAACGGGTGTGCCATAAAAAAAGGGTATATTTTAAAAAGGTTATAAAATCAACATTTGTCATTTAATTTTAATAAAACTTTTACACAATAAAACATGTATTTATCTATATGCAAACAAGTTTTCAGACTAAAATATAATAAAATTCAAATTCTATCAACATTTAACGAAAGAGTATGATTTTTCTACTTAATACGCAAAAATTATTAAACCTTTGTAATATTTTTTTATATAAATAATTTTTAACGTAAAATTTACCTGAAATTATTAAAAAATTGTTCAAAATGCTTTCCTTCCATTTCAATAACTTTTTTATTCTTGGCCGGAATATGGGAGAACTTAGCAGAGCGAGTCTACAAGATGTCGCTCATTTACGCGAGATCATCATTCAAAAATGGGAAGAGCTTCCATAGGAACGAGTAAATCGAGCCATAGATGAATTCCGGCCAAGAATAAAAAATGTTATTGAAATAGAAGGAAAGCATTTCGAACAATTTTTTTAATAATTTCGGCTAAATTTTACGTTAAAAATTATTTTTATAAAAAAATATTGAAAAGGTTTAATAATTTTTGCATTTTAAGTAGAAAAATCACACTCTTTCGTTAAATCTTGATAGAATTTGAATTATTTGATATTTTAGTCTGAAAACTTGTTTGCATATAGATAAATACATATGTTTTATTGTGTAAAAGTTTTATTAAAATTAAATGACAAATGTTGATTTTATAGCCGTTTTAAAATGTACCCTTTTTTATGGCACACCCGTTATATGTTGAAGTGTATGAGAGAGAGAGAGAGAGAGAGAGAGAGAGAGAGAGAGAGAGAGACTTGTGGTTTAGCTTTGTGTAAATACCTTGTGTAAATTTTAGACAATATAAATAGGAATGTGAGATACAAAAGCATTGAGGAATTAGCCAAATTCTACAATTCATATATTATACCACATTTATAAAACTGTATAAGTATGGTCTTCTCATTTCTGGCCAGGCGTGTATTTACATATGAGCCAAATGGGCCATGGCCCAGGGCGGCAAATTTTAGGGGGCGGCAAAATTTTGAGGGCAGTAAAATTCTGGCGGAAAAGTCGTAACAAGAAAGGTAACAAGAAAGCAAGTTTTAGGTAGGGAAAAAATCCAAAATTTCTGGTATTTTTTTAGCTAAAAAAACGGAGAAAAGTTAGTACCACTTAAAAAAAAATCTCATTACGTTTGAACGAAGTCGATTTCAAAGTTGGTCCTTGTCCTTAATATATTTTATTAATTTTAATAATATCTTTATTTTAAAGCTAATTATTTTTATTTTATTCCAGATTTATTGTTTACACTTTACGGAGTATCAAGCCAAAAATTGGCCAATTATTTTGTTTAAGGTTTTCTCTATAAAATTGAATTTATATTTTTTCTATTTTGCAACTTTGAACTTTGAAACTGGACAACATTTAAAATTTAAAGACAAGATTGTGTTTATCTCAGTTTAGTACAGTAATGGTATTTATACAAGGTAAGAAGAAGGCAGTTCTTAAGACAATTTTGAATTTTTTTATGTTAACTTAACTGCCTATATGTAAACTGTTAGAGACCTACTCAGCCTGGAGAAAGCTGAAAAAAAACGAGATGTCATTGACAAAACTGCGAAAATTTATACTTTCTTCAAGAAATCTGATATAAAGAGCAAAAATGTTGAAACAAATCCGAATGTTCTTTTAAAAGAATTAGAATGTACCGAGATTAGGAGTTTCCTAGAAGATCAAAATGTTAATGAAGGTCCTGGTAATTTTAGATTATCTGGTAGAGAAGTTCAAGAATCCTGCCTACCCTATACTAAGTCTTGTGATATAGGTAGCACCACAACTACCTCCCGCAATACTTCCATTGGACAAGACCCAGCATTATGGAAAGTTAATGATGCTACACGTGTCAGAGCATGCTACATGTGTCAGAGCATGGCACAAATCAGGACCTAGAAAACATGAACTTTTCTCAGTCAAAGAGACGTTTTGGTGAACGATTCAGATATTTTTGTAAAACCTTATTTGAAACACAACTCGTCAACGGAGAGAAGGTGAAGAGAACATATTTAATGTATTCGGAGAGCACAGGCTCAATTTTCTGCGTTCCATGTCGGTTATTTGGTGGAACTACTAAAATTGGTAAGGAAGGATTTGATGACTGGAAGCATAGCAGTGAAGCATTAACAAACAAGCCATGAAAATTCCTCTGAACATAAGTCATGTGTGTTAGCTGTGAAAATGAGAAGTTCAACTCTCGGAAGAATTGACAGACAACTTTTATATCAAATTGATGAGGCGAAGAAGTATTGGAGGAATGTTTTACAACGAGTTGTTGCAGTGGTCCGGTCACTGGCATCTCATGGTTTACCTTTTAGGGGCCACATTGAGAAATTTGGTTCTGTCCACAGTGGAAACTTTATAATGGCTTTGGAACTTATTGCTGAATTTGACCCTTTTCTGGCGGAACATATTGCAAAATGCAAAAATCCAGGAAACGGTCATACCTCATACTTGTCTTCGTTTACATGTGAGCAATTCATCAAACTAATGGCTGACAAAGTTACCAAACAAATAACTGAGGAAGTGAAATGTGCGAAGTACTATTCCATTATTGTGGACTCCACCCCAGACATATCACATATCGATGAACTTGCAGTTATTCTGAGATACGTAAAAGAAGATGGGCATCTCGTAGAGCAATTTTTAGCATTCCTTCCCAACGTAGGCCACAAATCAGAGCAGCTTTTCAACTCAGTTTCCAGCATATTAAAAATGCATGATCTCGACATTGCAAACTGCAGAGGACAGTCGTATGATAACGCTCCCAACATGTCAGGGACTTACGCTAGTTTGCAAGCCAGAATAAAAGAAGCGTCCCCAGTAGCAGTTTACGTACCCTGCTCTGCACACTCATTAAATTTGATTGGACAATGTGCAGCAAGTTGCTGTAAGGAAGCCATTGATTTTTTCGCACTTCTCCAAAATCTTTACTTGTTCTTCACTGTCTCCACTCACCGTTGGGAAATACTACAAAGTCATTTTACCAAATCTGAAAATATAACGCTAAAGAGCTTATCAGACACTCGATGGTCAGCACGTGAAGAAGCGTGTAGGAGTCTCAATAAAGACTGGGAAGAGGTTATAGAGGCACTTACGTCCATTGAAGATGAATCAGAAAAGCCTTGCACGCGCAGTGAAGCATCAGGCTACCTCAATCAACTGCAACGCCTTGAAACTACAATTCTTTCTTTAATGTGGGGTGACATTCTGGAAAGGTTCAGTGCTACTAGTAAACAGCTCCAAGCAGTTAACATTGATCTTGGTGTTGTAGCAGAACTGTATGCATCACTGACATTCTATGTAAAAGATGCAAGAGACAACTTCGACTTTTATGAAGAAGCAGCAATTAAGAAATCATCTATCCGCGAATATGAAGTTACACTGAAAAGAAAAAAGAAAAGAAAACTTAGAGTCAACGAAACTCGCGAAGGCGAGGTAGAATTAGATGGACGGAGGAACTTCTTCATTAATACTTATCTTGTGGTACTTGACAGATTATTGTCGGAATTAAACCGTCGCAAAGATGTGTATGAAAACCTCCATGCACGGTTTGCATTTTTTACAAAAGTCACCACCTTGAATCCGACAGATATAACTGCCAATGCTATTAAGCTTTGGGAATTTTACAAGGATGACTTGGCGGAAGCATTTGTTAATGAGTGTCTTCATTTCCGTGGGTTTCTTCTGAATTTGGAGAAAACTCCTACGAGCATTCTTGAGATGAGTGAGATGATCCAAGCAAAAGGATTAAAAGAAGTTTACCCATATGTTGATTATTGCGCTCAAGATCTTCCTATGTACGCCGGCTTCCAACCGTTCTGCCGAAAGATCTTTTTCTGTACTGCGACAACTAAAGAACTACCTACGGTCAGTGATGTCAGAAAATCGTCTCAACTCTTTAGCTATCCTTAGTATTGAATCGGAACTCACGAGAGCTCTTAGCTATCCAGATCTTATTGACTCCTTCGTTGCTCAGCAAAATCTTGGCGGAAACTGCTTTGAGTATTCTACAACGGTCGATTTCGTAACTAAACATAAAGATCGTAAAGATAACCTACAATGCATTTCTGTTCACACGTTTAAGGGATTGTTATATATATATATATATTTTTTTTTTATCATAATATATATAATATATTATGATTGATATAAAAATATCTTATATGTTAAGACATATTTTGCTAGAGTAAATGCCTAAATCATTTCACTGCATTTTACTGAAAACCCTTATATCAAATAACTATTTATTGCTAAATGGTAACTTCGTAAGTGTCCGAAGGGCGGCTAAATCAGTATGGCCCTTGGCGCCATGAAACCTAAATCCGCCCCTGTTTCTGGCAGTACATATATACATACATAGGTACATTAGAAAATGATCAGTGTAAAATAATCAAGTTTAATTCTTGCTTCAGAGGAAAAACTAAAGGATTAGGAATGTTTTCTTTTAAAAGAAGTTATAATAAGGGTGATCTAATTGAGCTATACAATATGTCTGAGGGATAGAAAGGGAAGGTATATAAAAACAATTAATTTCTTCGAAAAATGACAATATAAATAGAGTTACAATGAAAAACTGGAAAGATAACTCGTAGAATAGACCTATGTAAATATTTCTTCAGTTTTAGGTTATGGTTTTTTGTTTCATGCAGTTCTAAAGTTAAGTTTAATTGGTAGTAACACATTCTTATGGATCTAAGAGTAATTTGTGCCATATTTTGAGGAGAAACCTTGTAAATCAGAGTTTTGTACAATTAATATATTATACAGGTTGAGTCAAAAGTCTCCATACATAGGCAAAATGGTCATGATAAATAAATGATTATTATTTATTTTTTATTTTTTTGCAGGTGGTGTGCTGAGATGCTTTTGTCCCAAGAAGAGCGTATAGAGATCTTTCTTCCGGCAGGATCAGGAAGCTGTCGCAAGTTTGCCGAGGATTTTAACAGGAGACACTCCCCCGGCACGCACATCACACACGACACCGTTGTCAAACTCATTGAGAAGTTCAGAGTTCAAGGGACTGGAAGTGTTGCAGACCAACCGAGAAGTGGCCGTTCACGAACAGCCACCGATGAAGGCAGAGCGACCATGGTGCTGGCAGCGTTCGCAAAGAGTCCCCAAAAAAGCACTCGACGGATGTCTGCAGAATGCGGTGTCAGCCAAAGGAGTATCGTCCGCATTATGAAAGAGCACAGATGGCATCCATACAAAATGCAAATGTTGCAGTATCTTAGCGAAGACGACCCGGACAGGCGGCTGGAATTTTGTGAATGGGCAAGAACAAAAGTGGACGAAGACACGGAGTTCTCGGCTGGCATCCTGTTTTCAGATGAAGCCAACTTTTATGTTCATGGAGAGGTTAATCATCAAAACGTACGTTATTGGAGTGATGACAACCCGCACTGGATGAGTCCCTCAAAGACGCAAGGCGCTGGAAAAGTGATGGTGTGGTGCGGGATATGGGGCAACACAATTGTTGGCCCTTTTTTCATTGACACCAATCTGAATGCCGAAATGTATCTAAACATGCTGCAAGACACAGTCATGCCATCCCTGCTGAACGAGGACGGGGGATTTCCAGCGTACTTTCAGCAAGACGGGACGCCACCCCATTACGGTATCTGCGTGCGCAAGTGGCTGGATCAGCAGTTTCCGGGTTACTGGATTGGCCGCCGTGGTCCCGTGGAGTGGCCTCCGAGGTCCCAAGACCTCACCCCCATTGATTTTTACTTGTGGGGGCACTTGAAGACCATGGTGTACCAGGTGAAAATACAAAACACGGATCACCTAAAGGAACGCATTCGTGATGCGTGTGCACGCATAACACCAGACGTGTTAACGCGCGTTTGCCATGACTGGGAGGAACGCATCCGTATGTGCATTCAGTTTAATGGTGCCCACATAGAGCATATTTTGTGACTTACAAGTAATTGCATAATAAAGTGACCATTTTGCCTATGTATGGAGACTCTTGACTCACCCTGTAGAATACATTCTATTATGTATTTCGACTGGCTTGATTCTTATTTTGAACAGTAATAGTCTAGACTCTAGAACAGTGTTTCTCAAACAGTGGGTCGCAACCCGGGGGGGGGGGTAACCAAACTACATGGTTTGTTTACCCATGTAGTAGTGATTTGTGTGCAAAAAACAAAAAATACCCTCTTCGTGAGTTTGTTTACCCGGTCGGGATGATAAAGGGTCGCGCCGACCTAAGACTTTGACACGGGGGTCGTAGAGCAAATCCTGCTGAGAAACACTGCTCTAGAGAGACCTGCATATAATTTATTTATTCATTCTTATGTTCTTATATAAATCCTGTCAACTAGATTTTTCAGATTACCCTAAATTTTGTTATCTCACATTAACCAGAGAGAATGTCTTCTCTAAACAGAGATGGGCAGTAACGCGTTACATGTAACGACGTTACGTAACGAACGTTACAAAAATAACGCCTGAAAGATTTTAAAATGTATCAATGTAACGGTAACGCTTTGCAAATTTTTTATCACTGGAACGGATTTTTTTCGTTACTTGTTACATGCATAAAGCTTATAAACCCAAGAAAAGTTGGTACACACGGAAATTATGAAAAAAACTTTCGATCAAAATTTAACTAACTCGCTTGAAACTGCTGTAAAGAAAATAATAAGAATTTTTAAATCAATACGTGTATCTTCGCCACGTACGCTTAATGCCCAACTGTCAAGACGTAATAATACTATAGTGCTTTGTGCGACGTGTTCGGCTTCATAATCATAACTAATGCTGAGCTTCATATTCTCTTATTACCTTATTGTGTTTATGATCGATGTTCTGTTTATATGTACCATAAATTATAACAAAATCGGTACCATATCGATGACAATAACCGACATTCATTTACTGTTTAATAAATGTTATTTTTAACAACTACTGAATTAGTTCCATACGCGCGCTTGCACTGACGAGTGGCAACACCGATCACCGTGATGCCAACCCGTAGGGCCATAAAAATATAATTCAGTAGCAGCGTGAATGTCAGGCAGTGGAATATCAAATGTAACTAGTTACTTGTAACGTCGTTACATGTATCGAGTAACGGTAACGCTTTAAGGATTTTCAAAGGTAACGATGTAACGGTAACGCCGAGTACATTTTCGACGTGTAACGAGTAAGGTAACGCCGCCCAATTTAATGTAACGGTGCCCATCACTGTCCCTAAAGGAGTCAAGTGTGGTAATAGAGTGAAATAATGCATTAAATGATGTGAAAAGTGTGTATATTTCAGTTTTGATAATATCTGTGTGTTACATTGTCCACAGAGAAAAATTTACTAAAGAACTTTTATCATATGACCTTGGTGGAAATTTTGGTAAGGTAGAAAATGTTATCATATGGCTTTACACTTGGTTAAGTTTAGGATAAACTACAAAGAATTGTGAATTTACAGAACAGTAAAAACTTGAAAATAGGCTGATATTTTATCATTCATATATCAAAAAAGTGAATGATATTTTATTTGATTCTAGTATGAAGCTTGCATTTGGATGTGTGGACCTCTGTGGGAAAATTCTCATATCGAGCGATTTCTTATCACTCCCCTCCCCTTCCCATTATCATTCCATTTCAGAGGGTTTTTGGCATGATTTACGGTGAAATGTGAAAATCACAAAGAAATGCATTTTGATAAAAGATCAGAATGCGAATTTAGCTTTTAAGTTTTTAATTTTTTCTGTTGTCGCTTCATGCGTAAAATCCCGTATGCGGCATACGCGCAACCAAAACAAAGCAAACCCAAAATTATTAACTTGTTTCTATAAGCATAAATATCAACGTTTTGCTTGTATTTTTATATAATTATTAATTATGCATCTTTATTAAAAAATAATGGTAAAATATTATATTTCCTGTGACCGTTCACACTTATTTCTTACATATTGCTATTCGCATTAACACTTTTCATTATGTTTCAGATTTTCCGGTGTAAATAATGCCGAAAGCGAAAACAAGACACCTGACCCGAAAGAAAAGTGAAGAAAAGTATGGAGGTGGTCCTTGTGAATTATTAATGACCGAACCAAGCACTTACAGGCAGCTGATTCAATACTATTATGACCTTAATCATGCTAACCCTGGCGCAGATTTTTGGGCCTTAGTGCAGCAAGTCAGCAAGGATTTAAAATCCATTTGGTCTTCAGTGAATCCAAGGCTGCCTTTGATTAATGACAAATCCATTGACAGAAAGGTTAAACACCTACTCACTCTTGTGAAAGACATTAATCGCAAGCATGCTAAGGCAAGTGTCAAGCGAAATCTGGATGCTAACTTGGACAAACTTTTTGATATTTCTGCCTGTTCCTGTTCTTTGGATATTTTGCCTTGCAGTGATTCAAGAGTATACTGTAAGAAGGACAAGTATACACAAGAGCACATCATATGTGTTTGCCCTCGAAATGCAAAGGTGCCACTTGAAGAAAGAGCATACCTTCGTGATCAGCGATCCAAAACAGGTCCTAAGGGTGCATACCAGCTGTCTTCAGTGGACACAGCTGCTGCCAAAAGAGACAGGAAGGCCAAACAAGAGCAACATGTACTACCTCAGGAGGAAGTTGAGCTAGTAGGATCTTTCATACAGCCCACAGAGTTGCCTGGACTTACAAGCAGTTCATCTGGTGGCGAGGTTAGTTTCCTTTTATTTATATTAATTATATATAATTATAAATAAATAAATAAATAAATTAAATAAATAAATAAATAAAAATAAATAAATAAAATAAATAAATAAATAAACAGAAAACGCATTAATATTTTCCATTTATTTTCAGGAAGGAGAAGATGAATGGCAGCCTAGGAAGAGGCCTTCAGGAGACTACAGCCTTTTAAAGTTTCCCAGATATGCTATGGAACTTGTCAGAGGTGAATGTTCATCAAATCTGGGCGCAGCTCTTGGGAATGCCTTGCTCCATGACATCAAACACCTACTGAGACCTGAAGTTGACATCAATCACATCATGATTGACAAGTGCAAATTAGACAGGGCCAAAGCCCAAATTAGGGTAGTTAGTGAGGGTGTGGAATCAGAGAAAAAGACACAGCTCATTTGTGTTGGTGTGGATGGGAAGGTTGACGAGAATACTATGACTTACAAAGAAATAGAGACACCTGAAGGAGAAACTGTTCTCAGAAAGTGTGTTGACGCAGAACATCACCTCTGGGGAGGAAACTGCACACTATTGGTTGCGCACTGCATCAGAATGAACTCCCACTAAAACCTCTTTTCAAAAAAATGGATGGAGTGACAACTGGCCCAAGAAATTTCAGCGGGCCCCTTGGGCAAAGGTGCGCAGAAGATATCCAGGATGAACCTCAGGTACAGTTTGAAGCTGTGGAAAACTCCAATCATTGAAGGGTACATTCCAGAGGAAGTACTGAAAGACCTCAGTCATGATCAAAGGCTTCTGTATGAGTATTGCAGAGGGATCGGATCAGGAAGAGTAGATGACAGATGGGCTGCTTGGAAGATTGGTCCACTTAACCATGCAAGATGGTTAACTCTTGCCATACGACTTCTTTGTTTGTACACAAGAGACAACAGACCAAACCTGAATTTGAAAAAGTTGGTCCATTACATTGTTCGAGTTTATGCTCCTGCATGGTTTGAGATAAAGGCATTCTCTAAGCTGCATGATTCTCCTCGCATCCTCTTCTCTGCTATCAGCCGACTGAGGCTGATTCCATTTGATGATGTGAAACGCATTGTAAAGCAGAACATCCAGGGTAATGTTTTCCGCCTCCGACCTGAGAACATCTTCTATGCCATGGTGAAAGATGATGAAGACAGAATCAGGAATCTTTGGCTTCACACTATACTCACTCTCAGACACAGGTAAATTTTGCGCTTCTTGTAATTATTATTTTTTTTTTTTTGCCAAAGCTGAGTTATTCTCCAAAAAATATGGAAAAAATATTATAATTGTCACTTTAAGTGGGTAATTTGTTTGTATTATTGAAACGGCAATATTTGAGTACTATTTTTCACTTATATTTATATTTTTATTTATATTTATATTTTCATTTATATTTTCATTTTCATTTTTCATTTATAGAATGGAGAGCAACCAGGAAGCAGGGAAGAAAATTCCCCAGGTGAATTGGAATGCAAATCACTGGCATGAACTCATCGACCTCACTGACCCTGATGTCATGGAACCACCTACCACACAGCACCTATCTGATGAAGAAATCCATTCATTCATGGACAGTTCGACACTAACACTAAGCCAAACATTCCAGACTTGCCTTCTCACTCTCAGAGTGTTGAGAGAAGTGTGAAATTAGTGACAGAGGCTTCCCATACCGTGTACGGGTTCGAAACTCGTCACAGATGTATCCTTACTAAAGTACGGAGCAGGAAGATGCGTCCTGCATTTATGTCAAAAGGACATTATTCTCAATCTTATGATGATTTATATGAATAGTTTTTCTTTTTACATGAGAACATGTGATTTTTTTGGATTTATCACCTTTTGAAAGTATTTTTTCAAGTTTTGTAGCCAAAATATGTGAATAAATGAGCAAAAATGCATGTTTTTCCAACGAAATTTTATCATTTTACACTTAAAATACATGATATACATTAGGCATTGTCTCCTCTTGGGATAGAAAATGATATTGAGTTGCTACATCTATAATTAATTAGTTAATATTATGTCTTCAAAAATGACGAGTTTACCTATCGCGTATGACGAAAATTGGGTCAAAAACCATAACAAACTTTAATTGCAAATCTGCAAGCAGGCCCTTATCCGTTTGCTCTAAAAAATTTTGGGGGTTCATTTCTCAACCAAACCTAACTACTGGGCACTTAGTCACCTTACGATTTCAAATATGTGGAAAATCGACCCGCCCTAAATTATATACAGTATATAATTAAATTACGTCCATGTTTTTATTTTTCCCTTATCAGACGCTCGCACAACCCCTTTAACCTTATCCCCCTCATTCCACTTATATATGTATGTATATACAGTATATATATATATATATATATATATATATAATATATATATATATATATATATATATATTATATTGACAGAAGAAAATTTATTGACAAGAAAATCTATTTATTTACCAGTTTCGGCCTAAATGTTGTTTGTTTGTTTATTTGTTTGATCGTTTGTTTGACTGTTTGTCCACAGAGAAAAAATTACTAAAGAACTTTTATCATATGACCTTGGCAGAAATTTGGTAAGGTAGAAAATGTTATCATATGGCTCTACACTTGGCTAAGTTTAGGATAAACTACAAAGAATTGTGCATTTACAGAACAGTAAAAACTTGAAAATAGGTTGACATGTTGACATGTCATCGTGCTGTTGGTGATCTCTATAGTCATATTTATATTTGTTAACTTTGAAATGTTTGTTTTTTGTTTTTGGTGGTCGCTAAAGTCTATAGTATGACGTCACACACACACACACACACACACACACACACATGTCTATATATATATATATATATATATATATATATATATATATATATATATACGAGGGTAATTCAATAAGTATCTGCACTTTTTCTTTTCACAATTTTATTTTCACATCTGATAGATTATACACTAGGCAACAAAGATTTTGTTACAGAAGACCAAATAGGTGCTCCTAGCTAATTTCGGTATGCTGATTTCAAATCTATAATTAGATTTTTTCTATCACGTCTAGATTTTGTGTAAAATGCAAATCACTTTTAGTAAAATTTTCTACCACGTCCAGATTTTGGTTTTAATCGGCTTAATGACAGTAATATGAAACTTGCTTTTCAAGGTTAAAGCAATTTTTTTGCCAACTATATACAAATTCGAACAATTTTGATAAATAAAATTTATCCCGAGTTGGCAACACTGAGTCAAGAGCATAGTAACGGGCAACGGCCCAACGGTCAGTCGCTACGTGACAGTCAAGCAGAACGGTTGTTGAAGCTCTCTGCTGATGAGCAAGTGACAGGTTGTGGTGACTTGTGTGTTTTTATAGCATTTGTTTTGTACTACGGTGTGTATTTCTTTTTATTTTGCACATCGTAATAATTACTTTCTACGTTTTTTCAGATATTGTATGGTAATTCAAAATGGCATCAAATAGACGTGCTTGTGTAAATCACCCAGACAACTTCTGCTTTGTCTGTGGACAATATACACCTAAGCCACAACGTAGAAACATAACAACAAAGATTAAACTTGCCTACAAGTGTTATTTTGACTGTAAGTTAGGAGACCAACAGAGGGACTGGGCACCACATATTTGCTGTGCACAGTGCAATGCAATGTTAATAGCTTGGATGAATGGTAAAAGAAAAGCTATGCCGTTCTCAGTCCCCATGGTTTGGCGTGAGCCGAAAAATCACTTCAATGATTGTTATTTTTGTTTGACAAAGATTGCTGGTTTCACAAAGAAAAACAAATCAAAGATCACGTACCCAAACTGCGAATCAGCAATGAAACCAGTACCACATGATGAAACAAATCCACCACCAGTTCCACCAGCAACGATAACAGACAGCAGTTCATCTGAAGATTCTGCTAGTGATATAGAAACAGGGAAAGATGGCATATATGTTCCAGATGCAAATATTTCCCCACATTTGTTAAGTCAAGCGGAGTTAAATGACTTAGTGCGCGATTTGGAATTACCAAAAGAAAAGGCAGAGTTGCTTGGTTCAAGACTTCAAGAATTTAATCTTCTCCAACCAAACACCAAAGTTTCCCATTTCCGCCATCGCCATTTGCAGTTTTCATCATTTTACTTACAGGAAGAAAACGTTTGTTTCTGCCACGATATCAGTGGTCTGATGCAAGGGATTGGCTGTCGCTTTGATCCAAAAGAATGGAGACTGTTCATTGACTCTAGTAAAGCTAGCCTTAAAGCTGTATTACTGCACAACGGCAATGAAAAACCTTCAATACCTGTAGCACATGCCACTGGCCTTAATGAGACTTATGAATCGATGAAACTGCTGCTAAGACTCATCAAATATAAGGACCACACATGGAATATTTGTGGCGACCTTAAAGTTGTATCATTACTTCTTGGGTTACAGTTGGGCTACACAAAGCATATGTGCTTTTTGTGTCTATGGAACAGCAGAGATGACAAGAACCACTACAAAAAACATGATTGGCCATCTAGAACTGAACATGTTGTTGGTAAATACAATGTGAAACACCCAGCACTTATTGACCCTCAGAAAGTACATCTTCCACCACTTCACATTAAACTTGGCCTTATGAAAAATTTCGTGAAGGGTATGGATCATCAAGGTAGTGGTTTCCAATATTTAAAGGATAAATTCAAAGGAATATTGACAGATGCTAAGCTAGAAGCTGGAGTTTTCACTGGACCACAGATCCGCAGTGGCATCCACGACTCATCGTTTCCATCTAACCTAAATGAGAATGAACTAGGAGCATGGACATCTTTCGTTGAAGTTGTCAATTTTCTTGGAAACCACAAAGCTGAAAACCACCGTAAACTCGTAGAAAACATGCTTAAATCTTATGAAATAATGGGATGCAGAATGTCTTTGAAAATTCATTTTTTACATTCTCATCTTGACTTCTTCCCAGCCAACCTTGGGGCTGTAAGTGACGAGCATGGTGAGCGCTTCCACCAACAGATCTCAGTTATGGAAAACAGATACCAAGGTAATTTCAACCCAAATATGATGGGAGATTATTGTTGGTTCCTGCAGAAGGAGAGCTCGTCATCCTACAAGCGACAAAGGAAGAGGACACACCAAAGTTTCACTTAAGAACAGGAATTTGCCTTTCAGTAGTAACAACAAAATACTAACGCGCTTTGTGGATGGTTGGGCGCAGGGGTGGTAACTCCGCCAGCGGAATTCCGCTGTCTGTCTTAAGCCAGAATAAAGGAGGAAAGACATCCCTGTTCACTAATTATTTAAGTATGCTTAACATAAAACGTGGCACGGAAAAGTAGCTTAGACGGCTTTCGTAATAGAAGCGGGTGAGAAAAAAAATGAAAAATAGGGGTTTTCGGTTACACAAAATCTGGACGTGATAGAGAAATTTTGATATCAGATCTGAAATCAACATCAGCGCTTTAGTAGGAATCAGTAGTTCACGTGTCTGTAACAAAAAAAAAGTTGAAATTTGTTGCCTAGTGTTATAAACACATCACTTCTCAACATAGTCTCCCTGTTTCTCAATACACTTAGTCCAGCGATTTACAAGTTTCTTAATGCCATCACAAAAGAAGTTTTTGGCGGTGTGCGAAGCCAGTCATGCACCGCCTCTTTCAGGTCATCATCGCCTTGGAATCGCTGACCTCTCAAAGCGTCTTTTAGTGGTCCAAACAGGTAAAAATCCGAAGGTGCCAGGTCTGGAATGTAGGCTGGATGGTCGAGAACTTCAAATTTAAGTTCCTGAAGGCATTTTCTAGTCTGTGCAGCGGTATGAGGGCGCGCATTGTCGTGTAACAGAATAACACCTTCCGACAATCTCCCTCTCCGTTTGTGCGAATTGCTTGCTTTAACTCATTCGGAAGCATGTCAGAATACGATGCACTTGTTAATGTAGTTCCACGCTTTAGATAATGTTCAAGGATAGGGCCTCGTGTATCCCAAAACAGTGTTAGTATAACTTTACCTGTGACGGCTGCGCTTTGAACTTCCTTGCAACGGGAGATGTTGGATGCTTCCATTGCATGCTCTGTCATTTGCTTTCTTGTTCATAGTGATGGATCCAGGTTTCATCTCCAGTGATAATGCGCTCCAAAAAGTTTTCACCTTCATTATGATACTGCGCCAAAAGACGAGAGCAGACGTCCATACGATTACGCTTGTGCTCTTCTGTCAACTGTTTGGGCACCCATCTTGCACAAACCTTGTGAAAGCCAAGAATGTCATGAACTATCGAATAGGCTGACCCTTGACTGATGTCTAATGAAGATGCAATTTCTTTATTGTTAATCTTCTGTCATCGAAAATCATGGCTCTGGCTTCTTCCTGCTTGTCACCACTGATTGATGTTGACGGTCGTCCTGAGCGCTGAGCATCTGTCACACATGTTCGACCTTCCTTGAACATTTGGATCCACTCGTACACACTTCGCAGTGGTAACGCATTATTCCCATACTGAGCACATAAATGCGTGTGAATTTCAGTTCCTTTCACACCTTCTGCCCACAAAAAACGAACCACGGATCTCTGTTCTTCCAGAGTACAAATGGAAGCGGCGCAGCCATGCTCACTACTCGTACGATATGTGAGAGCTACGAGTAGCCTAAATAAGCCTATACTGTTGCTAGCTAAATAAGCCTATAGATCTCAGTTTGGCTCGTTATTACGAGTATATATTATATATACATATTATCACTAAAATAAAAAGTGCGAATACTTATTGAAGTACCCTCATATATATATAATATATATATATATATATATATAATATTATATATAAAATATTATTTTTATTTTTGTTTTTACCATTATACTTTTTCATCAGAACCATCCCCACTCTTTCCCCCCATTATTTCATTTCCCATCCTTACCCTCAATCTTCATGTTTACTGATGTCAAACCTTTATTTACACTTATCAAACCTTTTGGTTACACTTTGTTTACACAGCTGCACTTAAAAATGTGCTCTTTTGCTTTTTTCCCTTCGTTTGTCCATTTATTTTCCTCTTTACCACGCGTTTCCCCTCATCCCCTTTTTCAATTTCCGGTAATTTCCCCTCTCTTTTCCTCTCAACCCATTTTTAATTTCCGATCGATTCCTCTCTTTTCTCTCACCCCCACCGGATAAGGCGGGTTGCTGCAGAAGTGCTCGATGGCCGGAATCACGGCGCACTGCCGTCATCGCTATCTGTTGCAAACCTGTGACCAAGCCACCTTCTTATAGTTTCCTTCATTATGTGTATATATATATTATATATTTTCCAAATGAGGTGGAACGTTATTGTCTATTACACGAGGTTAAGTCAGGTTAGTTTCCCCTTTATTCAGTTTTCTACTTTTGGTGGAGGGCACTCCTTGGCACCCCCTCAAAAAACCCTTGGCTAATGACCTTTTCCCCTCACTCTCCTTAGTGGCTCAGGGGGGGCCACTATATATATATATATATATATATATATATATGTATGCGCCACTACATATACAGTATATGCCCCTCGGTGGTGTAGTGCTTAGCGTTGCTGACTCCGAATCCATCGGCCTCGGGATCGAGACCCGGTGACGGCAAGAGGCAAGCAGCAAAACCCAACTGTTCGTCCTTCCACACAATAAAAACAATTGGTTGTAGATAAATGGATACCCTGGTTAGCCTAGTGGTTAAGACACTGGGCTGCTGGTGGGGCGTGGTTCGGTTTCCACGTTAAACTGTAGGTTTAAAGTGGAGTGACAAGCTTGACCTTCGTAACTAAATCGTAACTAAATTCCTATTAGTAGATCTTGTCAATCAAGGGCCTTTATCTGTCAAAAACAGGGCTGTCCAACAGGGCTGTCCAACTTCAAACTACTGGAGAGCCGCATTTTACTTTAGGCATCTACTCCAAGGCCACATTATAAAGATGTATGGGAAACGTGTGAGATCATTATTTTCAAGATCTACTCTAAATAACTTCCGTTTATTTCGAAATCCATTGGCGAGGCCATATAAGTTACATATTCTCTGCTGGTTTGCTTTGAGTTTCAAATTAAGTTCATTTAAATGTGCTGCGAATTCTGTTAGAAAGGCAAATTCACAGAAATTCGGGATTATGCAGCTCATTCTGCAGCTCAGAAGTATCAGATTTAATTCATTCCTTTGGAACAGTTGGCTCTTCCTTCTAAGGCAAATAATTGTAAAAATAAATAATTTGCTGATCACTCTCGCGGGCCACATAAAATTAACCTGCGGCCAGCATGCGGCCCGCGAGACGTTAGTTGGACATCCCTGCTTTACATAATTTATAGAATGACGTAGATCAATGTGTGTCCACATCTTAAAAAAATAGGAAGAAAATATCTGAATTAAAGCATAATGCGAGTATTATTAATTTTTTGTGGTATTACTGTTAGCATCTGGTAAATTTAGTGCAGCAGGAAATAGTATATCTAAAAATAAAATAGAAAAAAATTGGAAAATTTATATATATATGCATATAACTGCAATGACCGCGCAGTATATAAATGAATAGAAACGACATAAGTGTTAAGGAACGTTTCTGCACACGAGGAGGAGAGATAACGAATAATGAAAAATGAGGCGAACCGCCCGGGAATCGAACCCAGGGCCTTCCAATTGCCGGTTGGATGCTCTACCATTATGCTACGGGCCTCACTCAATCACAAATCGAAATTCTCCCACATAGGGCAGAAACCAATGCCCTGAGAGGGCACCCTCGCAAATCGTGAATATGCGCATATAACTGCAATGACCGCGCAGTATATAAATGAATAGAAACGACATAAGTGTTAAGGAACGTTTCTGCACACGAGGAGGAGAGATAACGAATAATGAAAAATGAGGCGAACCGCCCGGGAATCGAACCCAGGGCCTTCCATTGCCGGTTGGATGCTCTACCATTATGCTACGGACCTCACTCAATCACAAATCGAAATTCTCCCACATAGGGCAGAACCAATGCCCTGAGAGGGCACCCTCGCAAATCGTGAATATGCGCATATAACTGCAATGACCGCGCAGTATATAATGAATAGAACGACATAAGTGTTAAGGAACGTTTCTGCACACGAGGAGGAGAGATAACGAATAATGAAAATGAGGCGAACCGCCCGGGAATCGAACCCAGGGCCTTCCAATTGCCGGTTGGATGCTCTACCATTATGCTACGGACCTCACTCAATCACAAATCGAAATTCTCCCACATAGGGCAGAAACCAATGCCCTGAGAGGGCACCCTCGCAAATCGTGAATATGCGCATATAACTGCAATGACCGCGCAGTATATAAATAATGAAACGACATAAGTGTTAAGGAACGTTTCTGCACACGAGGAGGAGAGATAACGAATAATGAAAAATGAGGCGAACCGCCCGGGAATCGAACCCGCAGTTATATGCGCATATTCACGATTTGCGAGGGTGCCCTCTCAGGGCATTGGTTTCTGCCCTATGTGGGAGAATTTCGATTTGTGATTGAGTGAGGTCCGTAGCATAATGGTAGAGCATCCAACCGGCAATTGGAAGGCCCTGGGTTCGATTCCCGGGCGGTTCGCCTCATTTTTCATTATTCGTTATCTCTCCTCCTCGTGTGCAGAAACGTTCCTTAACACTTATGTCGTTTCTATTCATTTATATACTGCGCGGTCATTGCAGTTATATGCGCATATTCACGATTTGCGAGGGTGCCCTCTCAGGGCATTGGTTTCTGCCCTATGTGGGAGAATTTCGATTTGATTGAGTGAGGTCCGTAGCATTGGTAGAGCATCCAACCGGCAATTGGAAGGCCCTGGGTTCGATTCCCGGGCGGTTCGCCTCATTTTTCATTATTCGTTATCTCTCCTCCTCGTGTGCAGAAACGTTCCTTAACACTTATGTCGTTCTATTCATTTATATACTGCGCGGTCATTGCAGTTATATGCGCATATTCACGATTTGCGAGGGTGCCCTCTCAGGGCATTGGTTTCTGCCCTATGTGGGAGAATTTCGATTTGTGATTGAGTGAGGTCCGTAGCATAATTAGAGCATCCAACCGGCAATTGGAAGGCCCTGGGTTCGATTCCCGGGCGGTTCGCCTCATTTTTCATTATTCGTTATCTCTCCTCCTCGTGTGCAGAAACGTTCCTTAACACTTATGTCGTTTCTATTCATTTATATACTGCGCGGTCATTGCAGTTATATGCGCATATTCACGATTTGCGAGGGTGCCCTCTCAGGGCATTGGTTTCTGCCCTATGTGGGAGAATTTCGATTTGTGATTGAGTGAGGACCGTAGCATAATGGTAGAGCATCCAACCGGCAATTGGAAGGCCCTGGGTTCGATTCCCGGGCGGTTCGCCTCATTTTTCATTATTCGTTATCTCTCCTCCTCGTGTGCAGAAACGTTCCTTAACACTTATGTCGTTTCTATTCATATATATATATATATATATATAACGTAAAGAACGACGCTTGTATAGGAGATATTCCTTGTTAGGAGATATTCCGCGCAAGACGAGAGAGAGAGAACGAAACAAATGGTATCGCATCTGACCGGCAATCGGAAGATCCCGGGTTCGATTCCGGGTGGTTACCTCATTTTTTCATTTGTTTCGTTCTCTCTCTCTCGTCTTGCGCGGAATATCTCCTATACAAGCGTCGTTCTTTACGTTATTTATACTGCGTGTTCTTTGCAGTTGAATGTATATAATGTTACGGCATGCGGGAAGTGCCCCCTTGGGGCATTGGTTTCTGCGAGTATGTAGAAGAATTACGGCATTTGGAAGAGTGAGGCCCATGGTGTAATGGTATCGCATCTGACCGGCAATCGGAAGATCCCGGGTTCGATTCCCGGGTGGTTACCTCGTTTTTTCATTTGTTTCGTTCTCTCTCTCGTCTTGCGCGGAATATCTCCTATACAAGCGTCGTTCTTTACGTTATTTATACTGCGTGTTCTTTGCAGTTGAATGTGTGTGTATATATATATATATATATAATATCAACTATCAATCACACCAAATTAAAGAAAGCATAAAAGTTCATCACACGACCTCGATTTGAGGTCACTATAAGTTGCTATAGAGGAAGTGAGAGATGAGTGTGACCTTTGAGCCCTTTTAAAGTTCCTTAAGTGTTTTTTATGCAGAAAGGAGGGGACAAGGGCGAACGCCCGCAAAAACGCTCCCTTACATAGAGGAAGAAGAGAGCCAAAATCAAGGTCCACGGTTTTCGAGATGCCTGGGCACTCTGTGTTTGAAAGACTGAAGGTCATACACAGGACGAAAGATGGATTGGGGAAGATTGTTCCAGAGTTAACCAGCGGTTGAGTAGATGAAAGATTGAAAATACCGATTAACCCTCGCATTAGAGAGTTGGACAGAAAGGGAATGAGAATGTGTCGAAAGTTGGGTACTGCGTGGTCTCCTTAAAGGAGGAGGCATGCAGTTAGGGATTTCAGAAGAACAGTGTCCGTTATAATAGAGAGAGTAAAGAGAGAGTGAGGCAACATTGCGGTGAAGAGAGGGAGATTGAAGACAGTCAGTAAAAGGCAGGGAATTGATGAGACGAAAAGCCTTTGATTCCATGAGGAGCGTATTCCATACAGGGGCCAACAAGACCCCTCCTATACAGAGACTAGTGATGTACCTATTCCAAAAATTTAGCCAATGCAGATGCCGATGCCAATGCCAATTATTTGCCTATATTTTTAAAAAATCATTTCCTTTCATAAATTTTCCCAGTCTGTGAAAACTTTCAATTTTCATATTTTTATATTTCAAATTTGTTTAAATGTTTTTCCTTAGCTCAATCCACAATATTGTACAGTACCAGAATTTGTTACTCATATACTCATTACTCATATACTCATTTACTGGAGCTAAAGTGACAGGAAATAGTTTTATTACTCCGTAAAATGATATTTAAATAAATTTATTTTGGTTTCATAAATTGAATACCAATATTTAAAGTACAGGCCGTAGCCATGGGGAGGGGGGAGGGGGTCAAACGATCCCCCCTTGACAGGAAAGGTCCATTTTTGTAACCATAGTTATAACTTATGATGTGATATTAATATATATAACATCATTTAGTAAATAAACACTAGCATTTTTTTTAAACTTTACAACCTACTCTAAACTTAACTACTCTAAACCCTCTCCGTAGTGACTAGATCACAATTTCGGGAAGTCCTGGCTACGGGGGCTGAAGTACAGGTAGGTCCCGTTATCCGTGGGTGTTACGTTCCACGGAACGCGAACTGCAGGATAATGGATCCTTATTTCCCAATAGCCCCATGTTATAGACAAGGTTACACTTCCATGGTCCACGGACAGCGGTAGCAACCACGAAAAATTTTAGCTCTCAAAAGTTTGACTTGGTAATATGTATTGTAAGAACAATAGAAGCATAAATGGACAAATAGATTTAATAATACAGTAGACTAATAAGAATGATAAATGGACAAATAGAATTAATGCACAAACTCAAATAGGTAGTATATTAAATTAAATTCCTGAGAGGAAATTCGCTGGTTAAAGGTTGAACTTCCTCCTCCTTCTACTTAGAATGCCTTGCAAAGAACTCAGCTAGGGAGAGCTGCGACTTCTTCTTCTGGCGCTCATTGCAAAGCTGCTTGTAGCATGAGATAGCTTCTAACAATGAGCGCCGAGCATTGTCACTGCGATCTCTGTCCAGGTCATTTTCCTCAAAGATTCTAATGACTGACTCGATGTGGTCATATGCTTCAACCAATTGCTTGGCTGGAGGAACTCGCTGGGATTCTTCCTCAACCTCCTCTTTGTCTTTCTCTTCGTGCTCTTTGTCCAATATTACGAGTTCTTCGCTGCTTGGTGCTGATTGGCTGAGCCCGTCGCTGATTGGCTGAGAGAGTGTTCTAGAATATT
>JAJOZX010003273.1:55000-212500 GCA_023014485.1 Bathynomus jamesi
GCCATGGTAAAATTGGGTTCGCTATTCTTGACATGGGAAGTCCTCAAGGACGTTTTCATAACTTCAGACGGTAGGTTTATGTTTCCCAATTTTAAGTAATTAGTTAAGGACGTATTAATGCTTTTATATTAGTCTTTTTTTATTTAACCAACTAGCACGACTTAACCTAACCAATCGTCAATGCAGTACAGTATAAGAATCCTGTTCTCTTAATATATAAAATAAATAAATAAAAAAATTTATTGTTTTTTATTTATTTTTTTAGGTTAATTGTACGCCCTTGACGATTGGTTAGGTTAAGTCGTGATAGTTTGGTTAATTTTTGCTTCCCGCGACCCGCACGAAGGGCGGGTCTTAGGCTAGTTGTAACATAAGAGAAATTGTAATATTTTAATATTTATTATATAAACAAATTTATAAATGCAAATAAATAAATAAGTATTTTTACAATAATAGGACTACCAATCTCAATAGAGACTACGTTAGCTTATGTGGAAGAACCAAACAATTCTTAAATGATTAATTCCTTACCCTTCAAAATGGATAGATCTACATTTACAGAAGTTGTGCAGCCATTACTTGGGGAAGAAACTTTACCAGTGATTAACTGGATGAAGCAAAATTCACTTATTCGACGCGAGTTAAAATGTGAATCGTGTTCTATATTGATGAATTGGACAAAGTGCAGTGCCTCTCTAGACGGTTATGTGTGGAAGTGCCAAGTGAAAGCAAAATTCACTTTACCTTTTTAATAAATTAGTATACGGTTCATTTTCATTTCAGTAAATTGTTTTATTTATTCTTTCATCAATAAAGTGAAGATTACATATGTTTAACTTTTTCCTTTACATGATATTTATATTGGGTTTGCTATTCTTGACATGGGAACTTTTGGGTTCGCTATTCTTGACAAGGGAATTTTTGGGTTCGCTATTCTTGACATGATCCCAAAAAAGTACACTTCCTGTGATGAAAAAAACCTTTCCCTTACTCTCAATATACGTTTCTGCCAACCGAACGTACTATTTAACACACTTGAATAGTTTAAAGAGTACATTAATCCCTTTTCCAACTCTTGATTCTAAAGTAAACAAAGATACCCATTTTAGAGCATTAGAAAACTTAACATTTATTTAAAAAATATATATGTTAATATTACATTTCTGGGATCACCTGAAGATCGGGCCCTCAGCTTTCTTTAGTTAGCCTTATAATGCTAACTAACGAAATATCACAACCTAACCTAACCAATCGTTAGGTCAACTGTATGCCCTTGACGATTGGTTAGGTTAGGTCGTGATATTTTCGTTAGTTAACCTTATAAAACTAACTAAAGAAGGCTATGGGCCCTGATCTTCAGGTGATCCAATTTCTGTTATGTTAAATTAATACAATGAGGAACTGCTAATTGAACTATTTATTTTATTTCATTTACTTAATTTAACATATTTCCTCACTGAATCCTTCATGACGTTCTACTATCCAAGGAGCACCAACTGCAGGTGGAGCAGCAGGAATGTACCCAACAAACTACCACCTGTTCCAGCACCTCTGTACCAGTGGTTGTGATGTGTCTGCAATGTTTAATGCAGTTTTTAATATATACAGGGGTGATTCATTCGGTGGTATCCCCAGAGTATCGTATTAGCGATACTTGGAGGCTACCAGCGAGTGAATCACCCTGTACATGACGATATATGAAAAATATTCTATATTTAAAATGTTGCGTGTGTGTGTGTGGTGTGTGTGGTGTGTGTGTGTGTGTGTGTGTGTGTTGTCTGTGTGTACGTACGTTTTGTACACCTGTAATTTACAAGACGAAAAATATAAAATACATTATGCATTAAAGCAGGTATTCAGGTACAAAAATTCCTCTGATTACCTGGAGAATTATATATAATTTTAAGAAGTTATAGTTAAAAAAAATATATTAAAAAATTCTTCAAGAGAATAAAAATGTGATTCATTCCATTGTGATGCTAATTTTTCAAGGAGTGATATAGTCAAATTTCTCAGATATTCGAAGGATACAATTTATAAGAGTAAAATTAATTGTACCTACGCAACAGGCTAATTCTTGAGCCACCGTAGCTAAATGTATTATTAATACGTATAGTAATACTAATATGTAACATTTAATTCTAACATTTATATATATATATATATATATATATATAGAGAGAGAGAGAGAGAAGTGCATTATATTCAAAGTGTCAGTACACAAAAGAGCTTTGATTTAAAGTAATCAAATTAAATTATTATAACCTGACTTAACCTAACTTAAACCTAACTGGCCAGCACTTACAGCAGTTCGTGGGCAACGTACCTTAACCAAAGTTATAATAATACCACAACACGTATACCTTCATGTCCAATGCATGATATAAATTCATATGGATCACTATTTGACGTAGCGTTGATATCACCAAATATTATTTATATTAATCACAATAAAATATGTACAGGATGAGCCAGAAGTCGCTTTACTGAACTGAGTTTCGTTATAATACGAAGGTAAAGCGACTTATGGTCCACCCTGTATTTAACGCACCTCCGAATGTCTCGTATATATATTCTCGGAGGCCATTGATGATATCAGAAAGCTAATAAAGGCCATAAACCGTCCATCCCCCAATATAATGATCTGTGGAGACTTTAACTTCCCATTTATAAAATACTAAAAGGTGGATAGGAATATATATATACCAGGACAAGGGGGGCACAAGAGAAGACCAGGAACAAGCAAAAATGTTGATGGCTCTCACAAATGAGTTTATGCTGAAATACCAGAAAAAATAACTGCCTGATCTGGTATTCACGAATAACACGAACTTGATTGCTAATATAAAAATAACCCCACCATTTTCTCAGACCACAACTTAATCGAGATATCAACAATTATGACGACAACATAAAACAATACACATATTGAGGAAAGAAGTAATTTTGGGGCCTTAACTTAAACTCCAAGACTATAAATTGGCAAGCAATCAGATGGCACATGACCCAAATAGAGTGGAGAACAGTTTTAGAGAATAAAACAACTGAAGAAATGCTAACAACTTGGAAGAAAAAACGCTCAGAATTTTAGAAAACTATGCTCGAAATCACAGCCAAAAGGAAAGAGGAGCTGGCTAGAGAGGCAAAAGAGAAGAATATTCCGCAAAAGAAAGTGGAGGCGAAGTTAGCCAACTGCGGAGATAATGCCAGGAAAGTAATACAAGAAAAACTGGAGGGTATCGATAGGGAAATACAAACCCTGATTAAGGACCACAGAGAGAGGGAAGAGGAAAAGGCGGTAGAAGCAATAAAGGAAAATCTAAAATACTTCTATAGCTATGCGAAAAGGAAAACAAAAAGCGCGCCGCTGTTGGGCCCTTAAAGGAGAGAAATAATGAACTAACCGACGGTCCAAAAGAAATATCTGAAACATTGAGAGCCCAGTATGAATCAGTTTTTAGTACCCCAAGAAGTGACAAAGCGATACCTGACATAGATGCATTCTTCGAAAAGAAATTGCAAGGAGAGTGTATAACAGACTTTGATTTTACCCCAGAAGATGTAGCGAGAGCTATAGGACAAATGAAACCACATTCAGCTGCAGGTCCGGACAATTGGAATGCATATTAAAAACTGTAAAAATGAAATAGCTACACTTTTATACTGGATATGGAGAAGATCCCTAGACACGGGAAATCTGAGCATCTTGAAAAGAGCAAACATTGTCCCTATATATAAAGGAGGGGACAGATCTCAAGCAAAGAACTATAGACCAGTGTCATTGACGTCCCACCTCACTAAAGTGAAAGAATAGTTAGAGAGAAAATTTACGATTTCTTGAAAACACTGGAAAGATTCAACGAAAATCAGCACGGATTCCGATCAGGTAGATCATGCCTATCACAATTAAAGAACACTACAATAATATCCTAGATGCAATGGAAGGCAATGACAACTACGATGTCATATACACGGATTTTGCTAAAGCTTTCGACAAATGTGATCACGGTATAATAGCACACAAAATTAAATATATGGGAATAACAGGCAAAGTGGGAAAATAGATTTACAACTTCCTCAGAGAACGTCTACAGGTCGTCAAAATTCAAGGTATATCATCATCACAATCGGAAGCACGCAGCTCACTACCACAAGTTACAGTAATGGCCCCACTCCTGTTTATTATCATGCTAAGAGACAGACAGCGGTGTAAACAGTAACAGTATAGTAACATCCTTTGCAGACGATACAAAGATCAGCAGAAAAATCAGCGATGGAAATGAAATGGAGGCTTTGCAGAGGGACACGAACAAAATATACAAATGGTCAGAAGACAACAACATGACATTTAACACCGAGAAATTTCAGCTCTTGAGATATGGTAGAAAAGAGGAACTTAAACGGACTGCATATTATAATGTTATAATGTTATAATGTTTCAGACCAACAAAGACCCTAGGATCCACTCATGGCTGGTCTACCTAACTGTGTTCGTGTATTGTGTATGTCCTCCGTGGTGGCGGAGGGGACCTACAATTTTACGTGGGTTCCGAACCACAAGAACATAAGAAATTTATGTAAAAACTGCCGGTAAATTGGCAACGACCAATTTTTACGAAACTAAATAATTATCAATTTAAACTAATTATTATCGATTTAAAACTAAAGATAGAATCTCTGATCAGAGGATCAAGTCATAATAGACTACTATCCACAAATATGTTACACTATATCTATTTATAAAGGCATGCAAATATATCGGATCCAAAGAATCCAGTCAATTTCATACGGTATCCATCAAGTCACGGTCCATATCGATAGCGGACCAAGTCAAATTTACAATCATACATTACAATATATACACTTACGAGAAAAGAGTAGGTGTGGCTGTAAAGACTGTACAGTAATGTAGAAATGTGTGTGCACCCATTTTGGGTCTCCCATTTAAAGGTGTTTGTGGGGCAAGTGAAGATCATGAGTTTTTCAATACCTCACAGTACTATGGGGGGCCACCGCTCGGCAGAGGAATCTCTTTAAATGGTGTGTAAAGATAGAGTATCCCCTAACCCAACGCTGCCCTATCCCACAACACTTGTGTTGAGCTGTGGGATCTATCCCAGAAAGCCTTAATTTTAACGACCTTAAACTATACCCTTTCTATCAACATATGTGTCTAATCGATTTTAAACTGTTTATAGACGTGCTACTAATACTTCTACCGGCAAACTATTCCAGCTATTTACTATTCTATGCGTAAAAAAGTTTTTCGCAACTGCTGTCTCGAACCTTCTACTTCAACTTACACCCGTTATTTCTAGTCCTATTATATTGAGATTTCGAAAAGCTATCTCTATCTACGTTATCGACCCATTCATAATTTTGAAACCTGGATTAGATCCCCCTTAAACCTCCTGGTCTCGAGTGTTGTCATTTTAACTCCTTAAGCTATCCTCGTACGACTTTGACCTAAACGACGGAATCATCTAGTTTGCTCGTCTTTTGAACTCTTTCGATTTTGTCTATATCTTTGCGCATATACGGATTCCAAAATTGGACCGCGTACTCCAATGGGTCTAACTAATGATTTATAAAGTGAACTATAATATCGCGCGATTTGTACTCAAATTTCGAGCTAAAAACCTAACACTTTGTTCGCCTTATTGACCGCTGCTGTACTTGTTTCGCTACTTTTAATCACCAGTGACTATAACTCCTAAATCTTTTCCTGCTCTACGCTTGTTAAATCTTTCCTGACATCTATACGCAAATTTACCGTTACGCGAACCTATATGCAAAATTTTGCACTTATCAACGTTAAATCTCATTTGCCATGTGACTGACCAATCAACGATTTTTTCAGATCTTCCTAATTTTACCTCTATCTTCGTCATTAATCGCCCTACCAACCCCTTCGTGTCATCCGCAACTTTGAAACTGTACTGACTAGGCCGACATCTAATCGTTAATATATATAAGAAAAAGCAAGGGGCCCAATACAGAACCCTGGAGGAACGCCACTCGCTACATTAGCCCACACGACTCCGCTCCATCAACGACCACCCTCTGTTTCCTGCTCGCAACCCTCTTCTAGCCAATTTTTACTACACCCCTGATTCCATGAGCCTTAGTTTTTTTCAATGAGTCTTTTGTGCGCACGGTGTCAAACGCTTTTTGAAATCTAAATACACTCACGCCGATGTCATCGTAAACGTCACCACGCTTTGGAAAAATTCTAAAAGATTAGTTAAGCAAGATTTGTTTCGCCTAAATCCGTGCTGCGTATTTCTAACAAGTTTATGGTATTCTAAGTGTTCGACTATACGATCCCTAATTATTGATTCCAAAAGCTTACCTACAACAGACGTTAAACTGATTGGCCTATAATTTCCCGCCGCACCTTTATCGCCTTTCTTAAAGATAGGTGTTACGTTTGCTAACTTGAAATTATCTGGTACGCACCCCTCAGAAATAGACGCATTAAAAATCTTTGTTAGCGGCACAACAATGCTATCTTTTAATTCTTTTAGTTGTATGGGATATATGGAATCCGGACCCGGTGATTTACGCGTTTTCATTTTATCAATATAGCGCATTACTTCCCCTTCACTAACGACAATATTATCCAAAATATTACCATTATCAAAAGGTATTATGTCTATGACCGTAGGGATATTCGTTACATCTTCTATAGTAAAAACTGACGTAAAAATTCGTTTAGCAAGGTAGCCATTTCCTTGTTTTCAGAGACTTGATCTCCATTTACATTTTTTAATGGACCTAAGACACTTTTTACTGGATTTCTATTATTGACGTATTGAAAGAATCGCTTGGGGTTTTCTTTACCGTCACAAGCTATGGAGATTTCAAATTCGCGTTTTGACTTTTTTATTACACTTTTAGCTTCACGCCTTAGAGATATGTAGTTGTTTCGTAACAACAGATTATCTTTATCGCACTTATATAGCCTATAAGCCCTATCTCTACTCTTTATAATGTCTCCTACTCTACAAGTAAACCACAAGGGCTTGTTGTTTACTTTCGCACGCTTAATTTTGTACTGTTCACATTCCTCATTTATAGTCCTAAATACCGTTACGAACGATTCCCACATTAGTTTTGCGTTGGAGTTCCCCATTACGTTTTCCCAATTGACGTGTGAAAATTTATTTCGAAATTTACTAAAGTCTGCGTGCTGGAAGTTAGGAATTTTAGTCGAGTTAGTTGGCTTCGAGTGACTTACTGAGAGGACAAACTCTACCATATTGTGATCGCTATTGCTCAACGGTTCTATTACAGGAAATTCAGAGAAGTACGAAAGCGATCGATCTCGGGGTAATAATGACCGCTAATCCGAAATTCGAAACACAAAATTAGATAGCGATAAATAAAGCAAAAAGAGGAGCGGGACAGGTACTAAGAACGTTCAAAAGAAGGGACAGACAGTAATGATTCCCCTGCTAAAAACACTGATTATACCAAAACTTGAATACTGATCAGTTTTGACGTCCCATATAAAAAGGAAGAAACTAATAAACTAGACGAAACGCAGAGACATTTCACAGCAAAGATTGATGGCCGCAAAGAACTCAACTACTGGGAAAGACTACGTAAACTAAATCTGTACTTCCTGGAAAGAGGAAGAGAGAAAGGTACACCGTAATCTACATATGGGAAATGATCGAACAACTGGTACCAAACCTCAAACTAAACCCAATTACCATTTAAACAACACTGAAAAATAGGAAAGGCAGGATGTGTAGTGTTCCCAAATTAAAGGCCCGACAAGGGACCTCCTCAACACTGAAGGAAAATAGCTTGGTTGTCAGGAGGCCAAGACTTTTTAACCAGCTTCCTAAGGACCTCAGAAACGTTACAGGGGTTAAAGTTGAAGTCTTCAAGAGAAGACTAGATGCCTGGTTCAGGACGGTACCAGATGAGCCGGGTGTACCTGGCTATGTACGGTGGAGAGCGCAAGAAAGCAACTCGCTCCTCCACCAAGCCAGACCTAGAGGCGGGGCCAGCAGCTTAACCTTCGTGTGAAGAGAGACCAACGCACGGAACAGCAATGAGGTTAACGAGGTTATATATACAGGGTGAGGCACGGGAATCAAGTGTTTTTCGAATAGCTAGTAATCGGCCATTAGGAATGGGAGGGGCGTGCGGTAGGTAGCATTCCATTCCTGGGTTCATAGCATTTAACTTTAACTAACACTCACCTTTATCTTTCAGGTGCCATCATGGAGCAGTGGACGTTAGAACACCGCATGTTCGCGTATGATCATTTTGTTAGGAGTGGCGAGTCAGTGACAGCAGTTCAGCGTGCGTTTCGCCGCAGATTCAACATTCATCGAAATGACTCTGTTCCCGCTCGTGACACAATCTTACGTTGGGTTAACAATCTTCGAACAGGAGGCTCAATAATGAAAACAAAACCGAAGGGGCCGCAACGCACTGTGCGTACTCCAGAGAACGTTGAAAGGGTCAGACAAGCGATGTTGCAAAGCCCAGTCCGCTCTGCTCGGAGACATTCAGCTGCACTCGGAATCAGCAATCGTACTGTTAGACGGATTTTGCATGAAGAATTACATTTTCACCCATACAAGTTAGCGATGGTGCAGGAATTGAATGTAAACGATTGCCCCCAACGACTGAATTTTGCACAGGAAATGCTTGCACTTTATGAGCAGAATGAAAACATGATGGTGGTAATGAGTGATGAAGCCCATTTCCACCTTAATGGGGCCGTCAACAATCAAAACTGTCGGTATTGGGCTGCTGAAAATCCGCGACAACTCCATGAAAAACCGCTGCATAGCCCTAAGGTTACAGTTTGGTGCGCGGTGGGAAAGTTTGGCGTCATCGGTCCCTATTTCTTCGAACAAAATGGGGTTACCGTTACCATAACATCTGGGCGTTACATTGAGATGGTGAACACCTTTTTCATCCCTGAGTTACGAAGAAGGCGTATTGCTCGTCGACATTTGTGGTTTCAGCAAGATGGGGCCACGCCACACACCGCCAGAGCGTCAATGGCTGTTCTTCGCCCCTGTTTCCCAACCATCTCATTTCGAGATTTGGTGACATTGCATGGCCCCCTCGGTCCCCTGACTTGTCCACATGTGACTTCTTTCTATGGGGGTACCTCAAGTCACGTGTCTACGAGGACAAGCCCCGTACATTAGATGCATTGAAGGAAGCGATCCGTCAACAAATCATCCAAATCAACAGAGACCTGCTGGGAAGAGTGGAGGCCAATTTCGTAAACGCCTTCAACAATGCGTCGACGGCCAAGGACATCATATGCCAGATATAATTTCGGTACATGATTATTATGACATGAAATGCTATGTTCTTACGAATGTTGTTCTACCAATATATTTCTTTACAAAAATAAATATCATTTCCTGATTATTCCAAAAACACTTGGTTCCCGTGCCCCACCCGTTATATATATATATATATATTCTTTACCATTTTGACTCAGTTGAAGAAAGGTGCACGTTTATCACGTAATTTAATTTTCTTTGTATGACGAAGCTACTTTATCCACAGCTTCGATACAGATGGTGACGCATATGTCTTACAGGCATTCATAAGTCAACGAGGGAGGTAACTGATTCAAAAAGAACATTTTTATTTAGGATCTTAAACTATAATCATACGTAATAATTATAAACTAGGAGCATGAACAGGTTCGGGGGAAAGTGTGTGTGTGTGTGTGTGTGTGTGTGTGTGTATCCAGAAATAAAAATAAGTGTGTAAAGGGAATAAAATTTAAAACAAGAATTAACAAATAATAAAAAAATAAATATTTAAATTAAACTTCAAAGAAAACTTGGCAGACTTTCTATGCACCAAAACTTGACAAGTTTTTTAATAGTTAAGTAATAATATTAATAATATTATTATTAATAATAATAATAATAATAATAATAATAATAATAATAATAATGTTCTACATCGCTGATTTTTCATTTATTTTTCTACTTTATTTTATTTATTTATTAATTTTTCTCCGTTTCTTTAAAGATAAGTTTAATTGGTTTTATTCCTGTGTATACGTGTGTGTGTGTGTATATATGTATACACGTTTTTCTATGTACTGATAAATGCCTAAACGTATAACACATACACATAAATAATCGTCAAGCAATTATAGAGAGAAAGAGAGTATATATATAGGATATATATATATATATATATATATATATATATATATATATATATATAGAGAGAGAGAGAGAGAGAGAGAGAGAGAGAGAGAGAGAGAGTATTAGGGCAAAACTACTTAAAAAATGGATTGCACCATATCGCACGACATCAAGGATGTTGCCATAGAAACGGGATTCCTTATTTTAACAAATTTTATAATGTATTCATACAAAACTAAATGTGATCAAAGGTGATGTAACTAAAAGAGAAAAACACCAACATAATTGTTCAAAGTTCAAAATATTAAATGTTTTACAGATAAATTTAATATTCATTTTAATATTGTAACCAACGTTATTGTGTATATATATATATATATTTATTAATTTATTGAATCAAAATAGGCTAAAAAAGGTAATTATTACGCTATCATCCCGAATTTAAAACACATATACACACGTACAGACATACGGACACACATACACGCACATATACTCACAATATATATATATATATATATATATGTGTGTGTGTGTGTGTGTGTGTGTGTGTGTGTGTGTGTAAAAGTCTTGAAACAAGACCGAAGGTTTTGGTTTAACAAAAAAAAGAATAAATAAAAATAAAAATTAAAAAATGCGCATAAAGTCAAGGACGATTTTAAAATGGCATCTAAATTTGAACTTTGAAACTCAATTTTTTATATTAATTTTATTAATTTTTTTTTGGAATGAAACGTCCTTCAGGCATGAGAAATAATATACATATATATATATATATATATATATATATATGTGTGTGTGTGTGTGTGATTCTTCAGTGACATGAAAAGCTATAGTGGCCCAAATCTGTTACAAATTTTCGGGCAATCATCTATAAAAATAATGTTCTTTATCTATCTATCTCTCTATCTATGTATCTATCTATCTGTCTATCTAATAAACTATAGCGAGTGGCAAACAGTCTCAAGTAGTAGTAATTACTTTCCTTATACAAGTACTTAGTACAAGTACTTATTACAAGTTCTAAAACGCGCCTCTCAAGAAGTGATCGTGTTAAAAATCGAAAAAAGGTGAGGAGAAAGTAAATTACTTCAAGAGAAAAAAAGTGAGGCTGAAGAAAAGTAAGAAAATTGGACCTTTATTTATTTGATCGACGAAACGTAACATCGACACCAAAAAAAACTAAAACGTAAATTAACCTAACCTAACCTAACGTGACTTAACTTATACTAATTTAAATCTATTCTAATCTAACCTAAAATAATGTAATTTAACTCGTAATAACTTGTCGATTAGAAGTAAAGTCGATCGGTTGTCGTTAGCTGCCAAAAGTTAAAGGAAGACGAAAGAGGTAAATTGAGAGAATAGTTAAAAATAGGATAAATGTAAACAATTAACCTCTTTTGGACCACTGGGTCGAATATGTACCATTTCACATACACGTACTCATAACTTAACCCTACAAAACTTCGGTCGTTAAGAGGTTAAAAAGATCAATAAGAAAAAAGTATTTTTCTTCGGACTGACAACAGTTGGTAAACATTAAATGAAAGAATAATTTTATCAATACTGATTACAGCGACTATTAAACTAAAAAACTACGAAAGATACGGAATTTAATGGTTTCCAAACGTCTGACAAGTGTAGTTATTGTAAAATAATTCATGGTACGTTTGTAAAGTTACTCTGTTACTTTTCAATAATGTACACACCGAGTGTAGTAAGTACTAAAAGTACTCCATATTATATTCTAAAGTATTTTAGTCACTTTCGTTCTGTTCTTCATCAATACATGGTTATATATATATATATATATATATATATATATATAGAGAGAGAGAGAGAGAGAGAGAGAGAGAGAGAGAGAGAGAGAGAGAGAGAGAGTGCACCCTACAGAGTACTAAAATTATATATATACAGTGTGTATATAGTACTCTGTAGGGTGTACTCTATAGCGCCCCATAAACCACATTTTTTACAATACTTTCACTCTTCCTTAGATAGCGTAGATAGCGTAGCTACTCCATAGTAGTCTCTCTAAAAACTAAACGTTGTTCTTCAAATAGCATTTCAGAAACCACTTTTTGTCCTATTTCATCTAGGCTGTCTTGCTCCTCGTGACCCTGCTTTAATTCGACTTTTTTTACTTTTATCGCATTTTCTCGAAAACAGTAAACAAACGACCAATTGCGCGCGACCTTACAACACTAAACTTGATTGCCTCAACCTACTAATTTAGTAAGATTTAATAAAACTAAGATGCGAAGTGACTCTTGTTTATCACTATTCTGTGTCATATATATATATATATATATATATATATATATATATATATATATATATATATATATATATGGGATGAATTTCACAATAAAACACGTGAAATGAATGAATGCTGCAAACCCACAAGGAAAAAGAAAAACGATTCCAAGGCCTTTCGTGTATTCAGAGCTAGCTAGAGCTAGTAGCATTTTTACCTGCTCCTGGTCTTCTCGTGTGCCCCCCTTGTCCTGTTGTACACATATATTTTTTCCTATCCTTTTATATTTCATGAATGGGAAATTAAAATCACCACAGAGAAAAATATTGGGGTGGAGAGGTGTAGATCTTTTACCAAGTTTCTTACCTCTATAATGGAATCTGAAAATTTTGAGGTTGGCGTGTTTGGGGGTCTGTACATTACAATTAGTACCATATATATATATATATATATATATATATATATATATATATATATATATATATATATATATTGAGACACACCATTTATTAATAACCTTTCTTTCTCTGTGACTTATAACCCTCAGAATGCATTTAAGATCAGATGAATAATTACCTCATTATATATCTATAACAAACTCATTTTATATATATACAGTATATATATATATATATAACCTTACCTTACAACCTTACAAAGGTTCCACGTGATGATTTCTCATTTCGCGAAGGTCAAGCGTGTCGCCCCTCCTCTCGAGTTGGCCTGGTGAAGTAGTGAGTTGGATTCTTGCGCTCTCCACCTCACATAGCCAGGTACGCCCGGCTCATCGGGGATTGTTCTGAGCCAGGCGTCAAGTCTTCTTTTGAAGATTTCCACTGCAACTCCCTTCGTGTTTTTTAGGTCTTTGGGCAGCTGATTAAATAGTTTTGGTCCTCTCACTACAAAACTATTTTCTTTCAGGGTTAAGGATGTTCCCTGTCTCGCCTTCAATTTGGGAATACGACACAGTCTACCGTTTCTACCTTCCACCGTTGTTTGGGGAGTTATGGGATTCAGAGTAAGATTAGGGACTAGTTTCTCCATTATTTTCCAAGTGTAAATAATGGTGTATCTCTCTTCTCCTTTCCAGTGAATATAGGTTTAGTTCTCGTAACCTTTCCCAGTAATTTAGTTCTTTGCACCCATTGATCTTGGCTGTGAAACTTCTTTGAATCCCTCCAGTTGTCTAATGTTCTTTTTTTTATATGGGGATGTTAGGACCGAGCAGTATTCCAGTTAGGTATTATCAGGGTTTTCAGTAGGGGGATCATTACATTCCTATCCTTCGTTTAAAAGTTCTCAATATATATATATATATATATATATATATTAATATATATATATATATATATATATATATATATTGTTATTGATTTGTATAAAGGATTGTGTATATCTGGAGCTGTCCTTGTAATTATTTCTGTTCAATGATGTTTACGAGTATAATTTAATATTTAAATACGTCACCTAACCAGGGGCGGACTGACAGCAACCTGGGCCCTCGGGCATAATGAGGTCCTGGGTCCCTTGAAATCAGATTTTTTTCATATTACAGTTCGATTAGACACTTGACCTAATTGAGAACACACTCACTCTTTTATGATGTCTGCGGGCCGGGGCCGCCGGGCCCGCTAATGGCCCGGGCTCTCAGTTCATGCCCGATTGCCCGACCGCTCAGTCCGCCCCTGCACCTAACTCCCAAATATGTATGAGAAGTTAAACTTTTCATATATATAATATATATATATATATATTATACTTCTTTCTTCTTTTATGAGGGTTTGAACGACAGTTCAATATATATAAATACATATATAGTATAGTAAACTTAATGAATCGTATTACGCACATACCTGCAGTATAATTATGACGTTGTTACAAGTCATTTAATTGTTACGTTTGACCAGTCTGAGAGGCGTCCTTAATTTCATCATAAGGATACAACAAGCTGTTCAAAATCTCCTCCTGAGTGACATCGTTCAATGTTCGTTCGTCTATTCGTTCGACCTAGCGGCGGACTTTATTTACTTCCTCAACTTGAAGTATAAAAGAGCCATCAAAGATTGACTTGGCACAGTTCAATTCAGTGTCTTGTTGTGATCACTTAAAAAAAAATACGATTAAACATCATGAAGTGCTTGGTAAGAATTCAATACATTTAAGCTTTGATTTGTATATAAATCATTATTTTTTCACTGGTTTTTTTTTGTCAAAAAAAAAAAAAAATTCTCACGAATACTCGAGTACTTGTTTCAGTCAATTATTTTATTTATAAAACATTATTCAGAAATGAATGTTTCCTAAATGTTAATTACGTTTTATTCACATTTTTTCTTTGATTTTATTTTTAACTTTAATATAAAGAAACCAAAGTTCATACGTAATGCTATGTCAAAATCATTCTTTTAAGTTCTGAAGTTTTTATCACTACTTTTAGCAAATTGTACTTTTACTACGATGACAGCAATGGCTTCATCTGTAGTGAATCTGATTGTGTTTTAAGTAAACAAACCGTCACGGACAATCCAATTATTTATTATATACGAAGCTTTTGTTCTTTCTCGGTGTGTTATTAAGCTGACATACTACGATGCTATTAGAAGCCTTTTCGTCTATCGTAAGCGATCGTTTATGGAAAAATGTAAAAGCTTCGTAATGTATGTCTAAAACTATGTACAAGGGTTTACGAATGAAAATACTTGTACTAGCTGTCCAGAGAGCGTAGAATACGATTTCCGCGTTTTAGAAAAACAATGGGTTCATCAAACCCACCAATCCACCATGGCCGCAAACACGCAACGAAAACTGTTCTACATTCCTATAAAAAAAATTTGCTAAGACTAACGAGAGATGTTCCTCAACTGTTTCTTTTCCCTCGCAGATCCTCTTCACCCTCTTCGCTCTCTCCAGCGCTCGCCCTCAATTGGTCTTTCTCATTCCTTCCGCCGGACAAGGCCGAGGACTTATGAGCTTGAACACTCAACAGATCACCGAACTCCAACTAAACCTCGCCCCCTCCTCAATAGTCTTCAGCAGCAAGCCACTACCCTCAAAGCCACTACTTCAGCTCCCCCTGTTGACGTCACCCAAGCAACAGATGCTCCAGTAGAAATCCCAACAACAGAAGTCCCAGTAGAAGCCCCTGTAGAAACCCCAGCAACAGAAGCCCCAGCAACAGAGGCCCCAGTAGAAGCCCCTGTAGAAACCCCAGCACCAGAAGCCCCAGCAACAGAAGCCCCAGCAACAGAAGCACCTGTCGACCCCACCGCCAACCTTGTTGATCCTCAGTTCCAGTCCTTCATCTTCCCTAATGATGCTCCTGAAGTCGTTCTCGCTAAACAGGCTCATTTCGCTGCAGTCCAAGAAGCTCTTGGAAAATCCGCAACCCAAGAAGCCGAACCTGCCGAAGTCGAACCTGCTGCTGAAGCTGAACCCGTAGAAGCTGAACCCGTAGAAGCCGAACCCGTAGAAGCCGAACCCGTAGAAGCCGAACCCGTAGAAGCCGAACCCGTAGAAGCTGAACCCGTAGAAGCTGAACCAGTAGAAGCCGAACCAGTAGAAGCCGAACCAGTAGAAGCCGAACCAGTAGAGGCCGAACCAGTAGAAGCCGAACCAGTAGAAGCCGAACCAGTAGAGGCCGAACCAGTAGAAGCTGAACCAGTAGAAGCCGAACCAGTAGAAGCTGAACCAGTAGAAGCCGAACCAGTAGAAGCCGAACCAGTAGAAGCTGAACCAGTAGAAGCCGAACCAGTAGAAGCCGAACCAGTAGAAGCTGAACCAGTAGAAGCCGAACCAGTAGAAGCCGAACCAGTAGAAGCTGAACCAGTAGAAGCCGAACCAGTAGAAGCCGAACCAGTAGAAGCTGAACCAGTAGAAGCCGAACCAGTAGAAGCCGAACCAGTAGAAGCGGAACCTGGAGCTGTATAAGAAGAAAGTAGCTGTGATATAATTATGTAATAATATTATTATATTATTATTATTATTATTTTATATATCTATTGTAATATATTGTAGATAACTAATGTATTAATTATTCTATTATATAATTCAAACCTGAAAACAAAGTCGAATAAACTTTTTTATATACGAGAAAAATCGTCTTTTTATCCTTTGTGACGTCATCTTCATTATTATCTTTACGCCTCTTTATTTTCTATAATTCAGACTGGATTTCACTTCATAAACTTTACTCGGTTTTAAGAAGAGGAATATCACGAAGCGTTTCTTCAAGAACCAATAATTAATAAATCTCATTAAACATTTTACGCGAAGATCTGGTGTTGCCTTAATATATATATATATATATATATATATATATATATATATATATATTATATATATATATATATATATATAATATATATATATATATATATATTATATATATATATATATATATATGGTGATTGTAAAACCAAGCAGAGTTATTTGTGGTTTGCGTGAATTTACGGTCACCCTGTACATACATCAGTTAATAATCATTTCTTTCATTGATAGGGAACTATCCTTAGTCAGAATGAATTTACGATTGAATATACAGTTTCAAGTTTTAATTAAAATTAATGTCGCGACAAAATGTTTCCTTTTCTGTAAACGTTGAATCGTTGTGGATTACAGCTGCATAAAATAAATCACATTTCCATTTTTATGTAATTATTTATTAAAACTGATAATTTACATCATATCTATCAATTACATCTGTTACCAACTTCTTTATGAATCAGTCATTCAACCGAAGGTTAAGCTTCTTTCCCACTTTTTGGGTGACCTACAGTTCAACGTGGAATCCAAACCACAAATACCCGCTTTCAACCACGAGAAGACCCATGCCTTAATCTCCGAAATCTAAAATCATAATATCTGCTCCGGGATTCAAATATGTATCTTCAGTGGCGCAATCAGGGTGGGGTGGGGGTAGGGCGGGATCCCGGAACCCCCTCTCAACAAAAAGTTTTGTTTACATATTAACAAATGTGTGCTTTTATTCGATAAAATGCGTATGATGTTTTTACGATCATAACTAAAAACTGATTTGCAAATGTTTGATTTTGAATGTCTGATTCATTTAGACGTAAAAATGGCCATACTCTATATGCATGTTTACGTTTACGATACAGTATAATGATTCGTATTACCTTACCACAAAAAACATTGAGTAATAAGTGAATTTGATGTAAGGATATTACATTTCGAAATGAAAGGAAAACTATTTCTACTTTTTACCACAGCGGCGACAAGACTTAAGGGGTAAAAAAAGATTTTTGACTTTAGAAATGAACTTTTCTTATATGCCATTCGACAAAAACGTTCGGCATACCAAGTTGTAAAGAAGGGTATAATTCAGACGTTCAGCCGCCTTTGATATTTGGGATATACCAAATACCAACGCGAACCCACTGGATTCCTGCTACCTGCGTGGGATGGCGCTTGAACTACGCAATTCTTATGGAAATAACTCCAGAACTTAACTCAAAATGCAAAAACTGAGTATTATAACGGTAAATAAGTACGATACTATAGAGAAACAACGAAACCCGAGGCAATGCAAAAGAAGCATACAAAATTGTTTCTAAGAATATTTAGAGAAAATGACTCTCAACCAACCAATTAACTCAACTCAACCAACTAACCAACTTAATAAATATTTTGGCCAGTAATGGAAGAAATAACTCAAAAGTTGTTATATTTATTTGGAAAAATTTTCTCACTTTGTCACACAACCTGATACTTTAAAAAAGCCATCTCGATTTTCAAAAATAATAATTAATGGTCATACGATATCATTCTGAATTATGTATTTAAATACTTCAGTGTGATTCTTTAATTACGTTACACTTTCAAAAAATATAAAAAAATAAAAAATAATAAAATTTAATGAATTAACGCGCCTTCAGAAAACTTGGCAACGATTATTGTAGAAGGACATGATTTTTATTTTAAAAGCGCGCAAAAGCTGTTTAAAATGACTCATTCTCCCCTGCTGCGAAATTACATGACGAATCCGGAAAGTGAAAGTTCTAATCACGGTCTTCGGCGTTTCTTTGGCCTAGTCTTCACCGACACAATGTTAGGCCAAAACGTTTACCTTCGTACTTCCGGGAACAGTTCATCTCATTTCTTATAAGCCAAGACACTTATATGGGCAAAGTTTCATTTCAGAAACATAGCGCGAAAACTCATTCATAAAATGTTGTCGTCAAGCGGGTATCCCCACTTCCATGAATGAGGTCTTGCGTGGGATCCTTTATCACCCGACCATAATTCTTGTGACTCCTTCTTATGGCGGCGATATCTACATAAGAGGGTCTTCAAAGAAAACCCCAGAAGACTGCATGGAATCTCTAAAAGTAACAGTTGAACTTGAAATCCGCTCTGTTTCTACAGAAACATTGCAAACCATAATAAGAAATTACATTGCTCAGATTCGTCGCGTGATTTCGCAGTGGAAAGAGTATACTTTGAACATATTGTGTGCCTATAAATAAAAACTCTCAGCCTTCCACAATAATCGTGCCAAGTTTCAGGAACGTAAGTTAATGAACTGATTTTTAATTATTTTTTTAAGTGTAACAATTAATAAATCACCCTCCATCTTTGTTGTCGACAAATTTCAAATTATCTCTCATCTCGGAAAAACAGGAAGAGTTTGTCTACTATTTAAATCAGGAGCAGTGACGTAGCTTGGGGGAGGGGGGTTGAGGGAGGCCCAGTCGGAAATCTAGAACCGGTTGTAAAAACTTTTTACAATAAAGGAGCGAGAAAGAGAGAGACAGAGAGATACATTTCCCTGTGGTCAATTTTAAATTCAGCTTCTCGTAATAATACATTATATTAGCATGGCTAATCCTGTGACGTAGTGGCTTGAAAAACATATATTAGTCACGGAAAAGGTGCCAAATTTGCCCAGTCGGGAATTTATAACACATTTGCTCCCCCTGAAAAAGACCACGCTACGCCACTGATCAGGAAGAGAGTCGCTTTATTCAAACTGCCAGTATCTCTGCTACCCACATTAAGAAATATAATTATAGAATTGTTTATTAAGAACTTTCTTAACATATTTTAGAAAATAAATATTAGTTTGATCTCGGAAGAGGGCATAAAATAAACGAAGGGTTTTACACCTATTAGACGCACTACAGGAGAACCTATGATAAAATTCTTTTATTACTGCACTTATATCTATAAGTTTTTTATACAATTACCTATAAATAGTGATACCAAACTTTTTCAAGTTAAGGATCCCTTTGATATCTGAGGAAATTTCCCGTATCCTTTCTATTTTTTAACATCCCCAAATCGTCTTACTCGAAAGCTATACCTAAAAACAAACATTGTCCAGTAATTATCTCGGTTTCAGGGTATGATGAAAAGATTATATGTACTCCTTTTGAAAGTCAGTATTATATTTAGTATCCCGGACTGGATTCCAGTGAGGATACTCAGGAAATCTTCAAGCTCTCAGGGATTTAAATTATCAGTAAAGTTTATTATCGTAGTCCTAAAAAGTTTGTAAAAAACTCGCAAGCAAAGACTGGAAAACTATTGGGCGAAACCGGAAAATCAAAATAGCTGCAGAGACAGATCCATCCGGTTTCCTTCATGATTGTTCAGGAACCCGACAATGGCAACTCTGACTGGTTTCTATTTTTCCAGCTTACGTGTACCAGGAACCACTCGCTGTTAAATTACTATAAATTATAACATTTTCCCTTAAAATGGTCTAAATCATGTTTAGACAAAAGAGGTCTTTAAATATTATACTCGTATATAATGTTACTGTAACTTAAATCTACAAAAAAAAAGGCCGCAGTGCCCCACGAGGTATTGGTCCTATAGAGTAGACATTTCGTCGACAGCATTTATCGACTCTCTGCTAAACTAATTTCACCCAACCTAACCTAACCTAACTAAGCCTAACTTAACCTACTTTAATCTAACCCTAAAAAAAATTTCGATATAATGTCGAGAATCGAATTTCGTTCGCCCGAAATCATTTTGGATTCCTTTTCATAATTTCGACAATAAGAAAAAAGTTTCAAATATGCGTACGATGCTTCCTTGGCATATTCAAATAGGCGATATCTCATCTTTCACTGAAACTATAGACAGACACAGCTATAGTTAATGACTGATTAAAAGCCTATGAATTATCAAATATATCTACCTATATATCTATATAGATATAAATCTATCTATATATCTATGTATCTATCAATATAGCTATATATCTATCAAATATATCTAGCAAATATATCTATCTATCAATATAGCTATTTAGTTCACATAAGAATAAACCATTTCTCCAAAATTAAACTATTCACTAGGAACAGAATTTTCAGTTAAGCAAATTTATGCATTGGAAATACGGACCAATTTTACCATATTTACAATTATCGCAATCGTTCATCTTTCTCTAAATATGATAATAAAAAATATGGTAAATAAAAAGAACCTAAAAAACCAACTTAACATAACCTAACCTAATTACGCCTAACCAAATATAACCTAAATTAACCTAACCAAACATAACCTATCATAACCTAATCTAACCTAACTTAAGCCTGACCTTACTTATGCTAACCTAACCCAAGCCTAACTTTACCTATGCTAACCTAACCTAATCTAACCTAAGCCTAACCTAACCTAACTTACTGAAACCCATAGTAACTTGTCGGTTAAATGTTACGTCGAGAGAATGATATCAGTCCGACATAAAATTCACTACGAGAATCGAACGAGATATGGTATGTCTCGAGTCATTCATGTACAGTCAATTCAAAGAATCCTCCGTCCTAAAACTCCGTGTTTATTACTGATATTTATCGTTAAGAAACATAGACTTTTTGAACTGACTGTACTATACAGCATTTTTTTTTTTTAGAACGTCTTGTACATATTTAGCGATAAAATGATGGAATATGTCATCAAATGATTTAAACTCAAGTGATATTAATTTTGAGTGTCCTCTAAGAGAACTGAAAGCTATTAAATTCCATAGTTATCATATGAGATCGCTTTCAAAAATGGCAAATTCCTTTATTGGACTAAAATGGTCTTATACCAAGGTTGATTTTATAAGAGTTATAGAGTTTCTCTCTCTCTCTCTCTCTCTCTCTCTCTCTCGTGTTTCAGAACACATATCTGCAGTTAAAACTGAATTTAATGGAGGTACAAATTAAATTACAATTCAATTTTGCTTGAGTGTAATAATTATCATCTATTTTATATAACTGTCATTGTAACGATGTAACACACATAAAAAAAAAAAGTTAGCGTTTATATCTCATACGAACATAGATGTTGAAATGGCTAAAGTCAGGAATATATATATATATATATATACTATATAGGCACCATAGGCTTTATTCAGATTTACGAGGTTTACGAGTCGAAATGTTTTATAAGTGATGTTTAATTATAATATATGTTCGATAATATTTGAATAATAAAATTAATGGTATGTACAATTAATCAAAAAGCTATCTTAAAATAATTAAATTGAATGAAGGTATATTAGCCAATGGTGCGCGACTTCTGAGACACCATTGGCTAATGGAGCTTCATTCAATTTAATTATTTTAAAAGAGCTTTTTGATTAACTGTACCTACTATTAATTTTATTATTCGAACATTATCGAACATATATCATAATTAAACATCATTTATAAACCATTTCGACTCGTAAACCTCGTAAATCTGAATAAAGCCTATGGTGCGCAAATTCTGAGACACCCTGTGTGGTTTATATATATATTATATATTATGTGTGTGTGGTGTGTGTGTGTGTGTGTGTGTGTGTGTGTGCGTAAATGATAGCACTTATATTTGGAGCGAAATATGCTTATCAGACGTTTGCTAAAAAAATTTAAAAGGACTTTCGAAGTTTTAATTGATAATGGAACTAAATCCAAGTCACAAATGGCAATAAACATTTTATATTTAGGTTGTTTTTGTCATTTGATATCGTGGTTTTAAATTTTTGGGTCAACGCAAGTCGTTATCAAGGTGACATTTTTAAATATATATGTGGTTTTTAAATATACAGCGTGATCCAAAACGGTGTTCGTAGAAATAACTTATTACATAAATATTTTTTTAAACACCTTATATTTTTTATCACCCTGTATTACTGTCCCACAAGACAAAACAGAGGCTAACAAAGACCCTAAGATCCACTCTAGACGAGCCCAAGAAAGAAAATAAAGAAAATTAAAAAAATAGAAAAATCAACTGAAATAAAGAATAATGAGAAATTAGACCAAACTTGCACTTATAAAAAGTGTAAAACTTTCACACACAAATAACAGTAAAAGTAAAGTATAGAACAGACAAGGCTCTCCTCCTCCTCCTCCTCCTCCGCCAGCTACTGCTGACAGAAAAATGTTGTGAAAGAAAATTTATAGGAAAGTAGAGAGATAGAGAGAGGAGAGAGAGAGAGAGAGAGAGAGGAGAGAGAGGATGTTATTTGGAGTATAATATTACAACTTTATATTACGTGAATTCAGAGTAATAACAAACCGTTTAAAAGTTAAATGAAATATATATTACGTCCTAATGTCCTTTCGTTAATATTAAGTTCCGAAATATAATCATTACCCTCAATTATGACGTCATTGTAAACTTTCGTTAAACGGCCTTATAATGTTAAGGTCGTTAAAGGAATGCGGTAAATTTAGTCAAAATACCGAACATTCACTGGTTTCAGATTTATCAGAGTAGATGATGCGAGTTAAGTATAAGGTAACGCCGTATTCGGACTAACGGTTACTTCACATTCAGTGTCATTACCATTCTTCATTCGCTGTCCACAAAGAAGAATGCGGAAAGCGAGAAAGTCACATTTGAGAAAAGAGTTTAGTTTCTTGGTGTGAGAAAGAATGTCAGAATGTCACCCCGATTCGTATTCGCGGTAAAGATGCAAAATGAGAATGACTAATAACCTAACTGAACTCATAGACGCACCCAGGAATTTCTTTATTTCTTTTCTTGCGGGGCGGGGGTGCCGACAACCTAAATTTTTTTTCGGTAACTGAAGTAAATGGACCCAAGGAGAGTCGGCGGAGAAAGACACACGACTCAAAGACATACGACTCTCGTCATTGACATCATACAGTATTTTATTTTGTTTTTATACGAGGAAGGGAAGGTGAGCTTATCTTGTTGCGTGTGGGGTGCAAATGCCCGGCTGTACACCCGCGTGTACAAATGTACCGTTTGCAAATGACTGAACTTAACCTAATCTAACCTAATATTACCCTCACTTAACCTAACCTAATCTAATAATAACCTAACCTAACCTAAATTAACTTAACCCGGACTAAAGTGTGAAATCCGTGGATGAGAATGAAAATGGCGTGAAATGGGAACATATCAATTTCATAATTGCCTCCTTTAAGAGTCTCACTCTTGGGCGTGGAATGAAATGGGAATCACATTGAGATGATACCCAAACGAACATCATTCTCTCGACGTGACATTTAATCAAGAACTTATTGTATGTTAGAGTAAGTTGGGCTACTTTAAATTAACCCATTAGTGCCCACTGGTAGAATTTCCTACCGACAAAATTGTTTGTCATTATTGCATCACTTTTTCTTGTATTCACGTGAGCTTCGATATGAGTCATTGATATGACGTAATCTAAAAGATTGCGTCATATCAATGACATACCGAAGATCAGTGAATACGAGAAAAAGTGGTGCAATAATGACAAACAATTTTATCGGTAGGAAATTCTACCACTGGGCACTAATGGGTTAAGTTTTTAGAATGTTGCTAAAATGTCCTGTCGGCTAAATGGGTATGGGCACAGACAGTCTGTGGGCATAGGTCCCGACATAGTATGAAAACACTTGATTATAAAAAATATCGAATTTACGGTACACTAATTAATTTATTAAAATGAGGCAAATACAGGGTGTACATAAAGTCAGGATCTATTTTTGTGAAGTACTTGGAAATTATATGGAATTCAATCGTAAAATGATAAAATGGTAACATTTATTAAATAATTAAGAGTAGGATTCGACGTGACGCCCATCAGTATCCCTGCACAGCTCAAATCGTTCCGCAGCATTTCTAAACACATTCTGGAGCATTTGCGGGGTTATGTTATCTGCAGCAGTTCGTATACGTGTACGTAAGTTTTCAAGATTCGTAATCTTCGTCTGATAGACGTGCGATTTGATAAAGCCCCATGCAAAGAAATCTAAAGGGGTTAAATCTGGTGATCTCGCTGGCCAAGGTCTGTTGCTTCCGCGTCCGATCCAGCGATTTGGAAAACGTCCATTTAGATAATCCTGAACAATTTTGGCAGTGACAAGGAGCACCATCATGTTGATAGACGACGGTACTAACAATCCTATCCCCAATCAGCTGAGGTTCAAGGAATTGCTGCAACATGTCCAGATAAATAAGCCTCGTAACTGTAGCTTCAGCAAAGAAAAAAGGACCATAAACCTTAGATTTTGTTAAACCCATCCAGACATTAACTTTAGGTGAGTCTCTTTCCCAATTTTGGACGAAATCATTCGGTCTTTCATCTGCCCAAATTCGACAGTTATGGCGATTTACTTTTCCACACGTATGGAAAGTGGCTTCATCACTAAAGAGAATGTTGTCCATTAAATTATCACTCCAGATTTGTTCTACGAGATCAGCACACACAGCACTTCGTCGAGGGAAATCTTCCTCATGTAAATCATGTAAAACCTGCAAATGATAGCTTTTCTTCCGCAAATTAACTTTCAGAATTTTGTGCACAGATGACGTCGGGAGGCCGAGTCTGTGTGATGCAGCACGAACGGACGTACGTGGCTCCTCAGTGATAATTCCGCGTACTGCATTCACGGTAAGATCTGACATACACGGTCGTCTTGATCTTGCTTCATCATTTACAGATCCCGTTCGTTTAAATTTGTTCACCAATTTTCGTATTGTCTTGTCTATTGGCCCCGGCTTAAGAAATCTCCTTCTAAACTTCTCTCTGATGTCATTGTATTTCTTTCCCTCGATTCGCCAAATTACTATTGCCACACGCTCTTCTGTATTCATTCTGAGGGCTTCTGAAAAGAAAAATAGAAAAAAATAATTATTTCACAAAAATAGATCCTGACTTTATGTACACCTTGTATGTCTATATTCGAAGATGCTATTTTTAAACGTCTTACACGACAATTATTTATAAATAATGAATAATATGCTAATTTCACAACATGACACACTATAATTTTAATAAGAATGTAAACTGCATTCTCATCTCACCATAAGAAATGAACATTTATAATTAAAGATGGTGATATTTGTTTTATATAATTAATCTTTATCACCATTGTTAGCATCACCTGATTACCGTATGAATTCCTCATTCCCCAAAAGACTATTTAAGTCTGACTGACAACAAAATATAACAAAATATAACTCTTTAATTTATTTCCTTGATTTGTTTAAAATAATCTCAACACAAAATTCAACCGTCTTTAGTCTTCTTTTCAATAATAAAAGGTGAATCTTCATTATAAATGGGTTTGCTTATTAAATACTTTATTACACGTGTCAAAATGAACAATTTATTTTGTTTAATTGTCATTTCTTCAGTTTTGTCTTCCTTGTTTAAATATAAATAGTTTGAGAGGTTAACTTTCATCCCAGAAATTTTAGTATAACTCAAGGATGTCTTTTGGTTCCTACATTGTTTCTTTTTTTTTTTATCTTGAAAAGGAGTTTTTTAAGGTCAACAGATCCTCCTCACGCTCCTTTTCTTTATCTTGCATCCTGCACAAGTCTTCAGAGGATCTTTCTCACATAAAACAGAGTTAGAACGAGAAAATGTACGTTATATTTAGATTTCATTACAGTTTTCATTACTCTTTTCATTCCATTACTGGAAATGTGTGGAATTCAACATGCTTGAAATTCTCTCGTACACATATCATGTGCACGAGAGAATTTCAAGCATATTAAACTCCACACCACTTCCAGTAATGGAATGAAAACAGTCAACAAACTTTCAAAGCTAATAAGATATTTCTTATACCAGATAAATTTCTGCCATACACAAATCATGTTGATTAATGAAACCATGAACCACATTCTGTTACTGCCTAAAAGAAACTACATAACTGAGAAAGCTTGAAACTGCGCAGTGCTCATGGCAACGACAATCCAACAGTGTTCCCTCCTGTGACGTGAGGAGTGAATGTTGCCCTCGTCCTAACCACTCAAACTTTACCTAAATCACCGTGTTTCATTGCGGGTTTCTCTTATACATATCGAGAAGATATGCTCAGCAAATAAACACAAGACGACAGGTAATAGTGAACAAGGACTGATTACTCAGTCGGCTCAGGTAAAATTCAAAACTAATGAAAGAGTGACAACAATGTATAACACACAATTGATATTATATATGATGTTCTTCTCTCAGTAAATGTGCTTGACAATTTTATTTTTATTTTACCTATATACAGTCAAAAAGAATATGTCTGGTTTTATTTAATTTATGAAAATAACGTGGCATATATTAGCCGTATTGATACACAAAGGACTCGAGTCCGTGACGATAACATTAACTGAATTGGACTCCAGTTTCATGCAAGAGATTCGAATTATGTCAAAACATGGACTTTTCCTCGAGTTGACAACCACTGAAGATACCCCTCCTCTTGTTTCAACCAAATTCGCAAACTTTTCGTTAATTTCAGTAATTGCTTCCTATAAATACTGTACCTCATCCTGAAAGGGATCTATTGGGAATGCGTACGATCATGTTAAAATGGCAAACTATGATAGAACAATACTCGGTATTGAAAGGCCCTCTACATCGTATAAACAAGGTTTAGGATAGACTGTGTAAGAAAGACAACTTTGTACATTTGAGTAATTTCTGCATCTCAAACTTTATGCAGAGGGAAAATATTTGCCCAAAATATTAAAAAAGCGTACCTTGGTTATAACCGTCATGAAATATTCTTAATTCTTCGTCTTTTGAGATTTATTATAAAGAAATGATTGTTATATTTAAAACTTACTTTATAGTTTATACAATTAGGGTGGAGCGAAAAATACGTTTTTTCTAGTATGAAGTTCTAATAGTGATTAAACGTTGCATTTAGTGGACGATATATACCTGCCAAAATATGAGTTCATTTGTTTAATATTTTCAGCTGCCACCAGGGGGCTAAAGTTAACACAATTTTGGGTAAAAAGGAAAAAAATGCTTCTATTTTAGGTTTATCAAACTATTATAAAATTTTATCTTAGAATTTTCTAATAGGTTGATTAAGATTCTTAAATGATAAGAATTCGTTTTGTAAAAATGCCTTTTCATATGCGTAATATCTTCAGCTGCCACAAGAGGGCTGAATTTAACTTAAAAATGACAATTAAGTATGATTCTGTATTTACTTGAAAAAGGGAACAGTAATAAATTAGGATATGTCTCCTCCTTTATACTGGCTTGAGACAGTTAAGAAACGTTATTTCGTGCCTTAGCGGAGTTACCACCCTTTCCCCAACCAACCTTCCTCTAGAAAGGGTTCTTGCTGAAGACTATTTAGTAATTTGCTTTTGTGTCAAATTTTGGCTGTTTTTTCCTTGATTCTAATGTAGCACGAATCCAACCGTCTCTGTTTGTAGGTCCGCAGACTGATCCAGCAGCGTCTGTAACGAGCTTGACGCATCTCTCTACGGCTTGTGTATGACATGGAAACTGAAATAATTCTGAATGAAGAGTAGTACCATGTTTGATGCATGATTCAATATCATCAAGAGAAACTCCTTTGGTTATCGGTGGTTCTGCTATCTGAAAATCTTGCCACATAATGAGATCTGTATAGTCTTTGGCATAAAAATTTATTTCTGGCACCTTAAAATACCTGATAACATCTGTTTCTTGAATGCATGCCCTTGCTTTTATGATACGCCTAAATCCCAACTGACGCACATGCTCCCTTTCATCAGCTATCATTGCAATGAGAATGTTTTCTTGATTTGCGTAATATGCATTTCGCTGAATGACTGAGTCATGTACTCTCCTAAGCTCTTCACGGAGATACCGGCTTCTTGCAATCATATGCCACATATGTTTAGCACCATATTGGCATAATGGTTTACGCTTTATCTGAAACCATATTGGTGCGTATACCCTAACAATGAAAGTAGCTAATTCTTGTAAATTGCCTGAAGGATTCTCTGTGCTTGCATATAAGCGCAGAGTCCTGTTTGCTGTGGTGAGCCACCTTGAATGTGATATATTGCCTGGACTCTTATGACTAAGACTCTTTGAGAATGTTCCACTTGATATAGCCTTGTGAATTTCAAGAAGGTATTTCTGGTCAGTACTTATGTCATCTACATCAACTTCACACATGTCCTCTTGAATTTCAATGGGTTTGAAGTTAACTATGGGAAGCTTTTCACAGTCTGAAAGTGCTCGGCCAATTTCTCCTGAAAATGCTCTTGGTCCAGTAGTGGTACCATCCAAGTAATGAAACAGATGGCGCAATGGAAGTTCATTAAGGTGTAAAAGGCATATCAGCCACTGCAATGGCTTATTAAAGGCTTCTTCCAGTAATCTTATTGTGCCTCCAATACTACCAGTGTTAACCACTGTCGAATCACAGCCAACTGCAACGATGTTCCCTATATCAACATTCCTTTCTTTCAAGCAATTCACTAGCGCTGTGCAAATGTATTTAGCTTTGCCACTGGAAGGTGTCACATGTGCAAAGTACAGAGAGTGTGGTTCAGATATTATGCTGATATGCTCTTCGCGTTTGGTTCTTTGGTGGTTAGAGCCATCACTCTCCTGGACTTGAATCATTGTTTTATCCTTTCTGCCATCAAAGTATAATCCCCGCATGGTTTTTGGCTCTCCTATCTGTTGTAGTTCCTTTCTCTGTTTTTGTCTTTCACGTCTTAGCTTACGTCTGTCTATAATATTCCCTTTGTCTTCGGGAGTAACAATTTTAAGATCTGCCAATACTGCAGAAGCAATAGCAGCCCCAGCTCTGTCCGACATTTTAAATCTATCACAAGTAATTGCTAATGAAGGCAGTGGCTCACGCATCTGTTGTTCTGATATTACATATTGAGTCGAGGTTGTATCTTCCTCATTATCTTCAGATATCTCTTCTAGTTGTTGAAGTTCACTTGTCTCTGTTTCGATTTGTAAGTTGGACGTATTGGTTATAGCAGCACTAGTTGTTTGTGAGGATTCCAGACGCGCTTTTTCCATTTCCTTTCGATGTTCTCTTGCTTGTAATCGTCTTGTGTGTGCTATGCCAATGCTTCCTATCACCATTATTCTGCGTGTTCGTTGGTCATTTAAAAAATCCTGCTCTTTTGGAGGGACTTTCTTACTCTTTTCACATGAGCATCTCCTAAACTCCTTACATTTGCAGGTGCAGATGTCAAACAAAGTGCATTTTGAAGAGTTTTCAAATTCTTGAAGCTGATTTTTGTACTTAGGCTGATCCTTGCGTGACTTGTATGGCTTTAATAAGGACCTGTATTTATCATGGTACACTCGCATCATCTGTAAAACGCGTGTATGTGAAACTATTGGCAAAGAGGCCTTCTTCCAAATATTTTCTACCTTTTTGGAAACTGCCTCTGCTATTTCAGAAAATGAAGGCTCCTTGTTATTCATCTGCTCCTTCACTAAATGTTTTGTGAACAGGTAATCTTTCATAATGCAGTTATAAGTTGGTAGTTGCATATCACTCATCTCACAAGGTACTTCAAATATGACACACTTCATATGTTCTCTAGTGAAATGTTTATATTTAGTATTTGATGCCATAATATTTTTAAGAAAAATTCACAATCACAAAATATCCTCTAACATCAAAACATTATATAATTAATATATATAATATATTTTATAAGTATATATAATATATTATATAAATATATAATATATTATATAAATAAACTAAAATTATATAATACATCATAACAAGCATTTTATAATAAAATCAATATTATCTCTATATAAATCACTTTAAAATAAAGTTTTATAATATTCCGATCATATTAAAAAACTCTCCGATCAACTGAGCAACTAGGCCTACTACCTAAGAAGACAAGTGTTAACACACTGTTCTAATGACTCACAGAAAGAAATTCCTTCACACCAAAACCCTCCCCCACAACCCTCCCCAAACCCTCCCCACAACATTCAGTGTAGTCTCAACATGACTCAGTTACTCTAAATTGTGTTAACTTCAGCTCTCTTGTGGCAGCTGAAGATATTAAGCATATGAAAAGGCATTTTTACAAAACGAATTCCTATCATTTAAGAATCTTAATCAAACTATTAGATAATTCTAAGATAAAATTTTATAATAGTTTGACAAACCTAAAATAGAAGCATTTTTTTCCTTTTACACAAAATTGTGTTAACTTTAGCCCCCTGGTGGCAGCTGAAACTTTTAAACAAATGAACTCATATTTTGGCAGGCATATTTCGTCCATGGTGCGGATTCCACTTAAAGCTGTAGGTCTCCTCTATCACATGACCTTTGCCGTTACGAAGGAAGTTAAACGACTTCCAACATTAATGTTGTTGGTTTTAATGAAATGGATCTACGCAATGAACATGCCCGCAGAGGACCTTCATATGTTAACAAAAATTTCTAAATTAATTTCTAAAATCTAAAGAAAATATAAACTTATTAAGAAACTAGTACTGTATAAGATTCCTCTAAGAGCAATATATATACAGTATACACGTTATTGTATTTGCTTAGAGACCTAAAATTTCTACAAAGCATAAAGAAATTGGAGCTATTGAAGAATAGAGACCCCAGCCTTCTTTAGTTAGGCTTATAAGGCTAACTAACGAAAATATCACGACCTAACCTAACCAATCGTTAGGTTAACTGTACGCCCTTGACGATTGGTTAGGTTAGGTCATGATATTTTCGTTAGTTAGCCTTATAAAGCTAGCTAAAAAAGGCTGGGGTCCCTATTCTTCAATAGCTCCAAGAAATTACTAATTAGTAATCACTGGGTTTTACTTTTTAAATTTTATTACCGTCATCAAAATAGAGCCAGTAAGTTCCCGGTTAGTATCTATGCGATGTTCAGTTTGGAACCTCATTCTGAGAGCAACTTTTCCTAGACTATTTGGCGGTTTAAAAATTTCATAACTTCATCTTATTTGGAACTTCATCGCTTACAGAGTAGGTAAAAATAGTTACCATAGTCGGGGTACCCTGGGCCACACCTACTTTACAACTCAGTGACTGATGGTACGCGTAATCTTAACAGGAAACTGTACAGTGTACATACTGTATTTTTTCAGTGGAGAAATAAAATAAAAAGGTGAAACATTTATACTAACATTTAAAGGTGAGTTTAATCACAACAATTATGACCTTGAGAGTGTAGAATCAAAATGACAAAATAGAATTATTCGATCACAAACTTTCGGTCTATATTAAGGTCTTTCGTCATGAGTCTTCCTACATGTCATTGTCAGTCGCACGTGATGAATACTTTAGTATAGGCTGAAAGATTGTGCTCTAGTAAAACCATTTCCTCATTGTGGTTTTACTTCCTCATTTCAGCTTCTCGTATTTGAGGATATTTACTGAAAATCATTACCATTAATCAATGGATATGGTTTTTTGGGTTTTTTTTTTAATCAAAAAAAGTATTTTATTTCAGAAAAGTTTATAAATTAATATGTATCTTAATATCACTCAAAATAGAACTTTTTGAATCTAGGAATAACTTCTTTTTGAGGGTGTGAAGTTTTTCCTTCTTTTGGGTATCAAAGCTTCTTTTCAGATGATATAATAAATTCTTTTGATGATACGTGACTGTTTGTGGGAGAAGATTTGGTCTTTAAAATTTATTTTTGATTAAACTGACAAAATAGAAGCTAATATTTTTATTTTTAGAAAGTTTGGAGGAAAGGTTTTTTTTCTGGGCGACCCAGTATAGATATGAAAATTTTCTCGAAAGAATAACTTGTCATTACCATCCTTAAATACAGGGTGATTAGAGTTTTAGAGCTTTAGTGGTACAGAAATTAATATAATTATAATATAAACAAAATTAATTTGTACCGGGTGTTCGAAAATAATCTTTGCAGCAAATTATCAGTAATGTAGTGTCGGAAAAAGGTTCACCCATAAACCGAAAATTTCTAAAAAGCATAAAAAATTGCCAATTAGTAATGAGTAGGTTTTGTTTTTTAAAATTTTATTAGTCACCAAAACGAGTAAAATATCTAAAGAAAAAAAACATAATATTACCAATTAATAATTTGTAATGCTTCCCAGAAATAATTCTAGCCGAACTTTTTTCCCAAACAATACGTGTATATTTTCTCGAATTCTTTCAAGGCTATAGGAGTTACTTTATGCAATGTACATGAATAATGCGCGACCTCTTTACAAATTAAAAATATATTTCTCGTCATCAATAAAATAGAGTCGGATGAATTTCAGCGGCGCGTTTCGCAACAACGAACCAACATGTCCAATTCTGCTTGAAGGTTTTCAACATTTGCTTTTTAACTTTCTCATAACTTTCGATTTTACTTTTTCTTTTTTTTTTGGTGTTGTTTCATTATAACGTTGTGATTTATCATATGATTATAAGTTGTCCCTGTAACAAATGTAATAAAGATTGTAATTTACTGCACAATTACATTCTGAAGACCTTCCGTAATCAATTTTAGTCCAATTTTACGTTATTTTATGAATTTTACGTCGCATTTTCACTCAAGTTGGGTTTTTTTTTTTACGGATAGACGTTTTTTGAGTAAGCAGTTAGAACACCTGCGTAGGCAGGCAGGATGCCAACTTCTGCTAAACAGAAAACGGTCTAATTTCAGTCTCTCGACGTGATATTAACCGACAAGCTATTTTGGACTAGATTAAGTTACGTTAGTTTAGTTTAGACTTAGGTTAAGTTAGGTTAAGTTAGTTTATTAATGTCGATAAATGTCCCGTTCACCAAATGGGCAAAGGTCTTACAAAAAACATTAAACCTTAAAAATATTGTTGGATATGAAATAATGGCAGTGTCTCTTTCTCGTCTCTCTCGTCTGCACGAAATGGAAATTTAAATCCTCGTTAAGGAAATCCCTGAAGCGTCTTCCTTACCTGAAAATAAATAATTTACATTACTCACGAATCCCCATATACACCCCATATCCCCCACCCCGAGGTACATTTCTTTCGGAGCTGCCACCTTCATTTCAAGTACAAATCTTCTCCTACATGACCAAACATCGCAGGGTGTGACCATGCTTTGTGTGTATATGTATATATATATATATATATATATGGAGAGAAAGAGCATACAGGATACTGTATATCAAGGAAGTTAATCCGAAAAAAAAAATATATATATATATATATATATATATAAAATACAACTCAGAATGGTCCCCTGAACCATCCCATGAATATATATATATATTATATATATATATAATATATATAATATATGCACTAGAATCACAAAATAACACGTGACCTTATTAATAAGCAAACAACCACAAGGAAAAGGAAACACAAAGTCCGAGCGCTTTCGTGATATATTCCTATTTCCTATTTTCTGTTCCTCCTTGATAATGTGAATATATCACGAAAGCGCTCGGACTTTGTGTTTCCTTTTCCTTGCGGTTGTTTGCTTATATATATATATATATATTATATATATATATATATTATATATATATATATATATATATTCATCAATTTGTTTGTATTTAGGCCTCTGTTGTATAGGGAAATCCTTGTCTTTCCTTATTATATAAATTTGTATAAGGAAGGCATTAAAAATATGCAAAATTAACGGTTCACTTTGGAATGCTAAGCTCCAATACTGTCAAGTGTAAATGATTCAATTATTGGCACTCTCGTCGGTATACGATAATGCGTAATAATTAAAAGGTCACTTGCAAGTGCATCGGTTTCCTTTGTATTTCATTTTTTTTTTCTCTCTCTCTCTCTCTCTCTTCTGTGTTTCTAGCGTCTACTTGCGTGTGTGTGTGTGTGTGTGTGTGTGTGCGTGTGCTTTCTCTATCTCCTAGAGTTGTATCTCAGATGTGGTTTGCAAATTGCAAGTTCAATTCTTATGAAATTTGACGTTTCAAGTTGGAATTACTGTATTAAAATAATTTTTGGTAGTAATATTTAAATTTTTTTTACTTTTTAATAACTGTTTAGAAAATTATTGTTGTTTAAACCTTCAGTCGGAGTTAACTAGTGCATTTGAAACATTGACTCAAGTGTACACTCGGAAATGGAGCCTCCTAGATAGCCAGTAACGTTTTTGTGGCGTCTGTGTGCTCCTCCTCAAAGCAAGAGGGTTCATGATTGTCAGAGAATGGATGACATGAAGTTTCTGGGGTTCATTTTTGTCTTTTGTATTTAGAGGTATTGAGGTGATTTCTGACAATAGTTTGAACAATAATAATTCTTAAATTATACAAACAGTTACTATGTATGGGCGCTTTTATATTTATACTGTACAATTTGTTTAGCGTTTTATGACTTTTTTTTTTTCTTCTCTGCTGTGACTGCCATAAGTGACCTTATTGGTAACTAGATTTGATTAAATTTTGCGAAAATTTTTATATTTTTTTTTCCGTGAATTTGGCCAGAGCAAATGTGTAGTTAGTATTTCGAAGTGAATTGTCGAAAGAATTTGAAAAATTAAATATGAAATGATAAGCAGTACAGAAAACGTTTAGAATAAACTTTTTTTTCAAAATTGCAAGACTCAGTTTGGGGTCAACCAAGTTGAATCCGAGTTCCATCAAGTGAGTTTAGTCGACCGGATAGGTGATCGATCACCAATGAGAGAGAGAGAAGAGAAACCAGAATGCGCATGGACTTGGCGCAGGATGGTTTCGGAAGAGAAGAGAGAAGAGAGGAACCGAATGCGCAGGGACTTGGCGCAGGACAGTTCCGGAAGAGAAGAGAAATTTACGTGTGCAGGGACTTGGTACACGAAAGTTTCGATCGAAGATGGTCTACTGGTATTTTTCGGGCAGTAGCTGGTCACGTTGCTCGAATGCTTCGCTAAATATGTGTCAACAAAGCGCGCGGTAAACAAGCCACGAGAGCCTTGAACGGGCGCCTACGACTGTACTGTCCATACAGACATACAGTAGGTTCGTTGGGAAACGGCCTACGGCGGAGTCATCGTTTGATTGTTGCCAGTAGAAGAGTCTTTCAGCTGGACGTAGGAAGAGCAGCGTTCACCGACAAAAGTGGAGATGAGACAAGGCGAGTTTCTTCATCGACTTCTAGAATTGCAAATTCCGTCCAATTCCAGCGCGTGGTCCCGCTTTCAGATATCTCCCCCCCTGATCCTTTTAGAATTGGACGTCTCTTGTTTTTTTTTTCGCCATTGGAGAGAGAGCGGAACCATTATAGCGTGCTGCCCTGTTGCATATTGATTGATGCAATCCCTTGCATTCTAGCGAAGTGAGTAGGAGAGCTGCGATTGAAAATTGAAATCCGTTGTCAGCGTGCGGAGTGTCATCTAAACAACGTCCAGCAAACAAATGTACTGATTATTATATAATGAAATTATAAGTGAAAAGGGTCCGATTATTGCCCATATTTGTTGTGTTTTTCGTGAAATAGTATGTGCGCTCTTGGTCAGAATTTTATGTAAACTTTTTCTTATTATTTTTCTATGTTGCCCTGATAGTAACTGTATAACTATACAAATAATTGTTTCGAATGTAAAGCGATCGTTGATGAGAAAACGCGGGAATAGATTGTGAACTTGGGATTCGTGTAGCCACTGTAAGAAAATTTTCTGTTATTTTTTTTGGCATGTATAGATTAGTTACAGGTTGTAATTTAATTATTAGAGTGAAATGTTATTTTATGCAAATGTGAAAATTATAAAGTTTTCGGTTTTTATAATATGATACAATATATGTATGGGAATTGTCATTCTATTATTTCTTGTCTATTTCTAAACTTTGAATAAGTGTTAAAGAAAAAAAAAAAAAAAAAATTGCAAAATATATAAGTTTGTTGAATAAATTTATTGACATTGTAAAACGATATTAATAAGTTTTCCTAATGGAAAAACTTATTTTCAAGGGGGTGATGCGAGTGTAGTAATGCTTAGTTAAGATTATAAAATTCTGTTTAATTAGATAAGATAATGTTTAATGTAAATCATTTACTAATAATTATGAAACATTGTTTAAAATGGGTAGGGTTGGTAATACTGAATAGGCTTTGAGTGGACTACCCTATAACGGTTTTCAGTCTTGAGGCAGAACGCGTTACGCGTAGTTGGGCAAAAATGTAACGTAGAATAAATAAGTTGTGTGTGTCCCTCTCCGACCTAAATATATTTAGTAATATTTCATACTCGCATATCCCCTAATTAACTAAACCATTTTCGAAATTAATAAAACGTAACAAGTGTTAAATAGGAGTATTAATTAACCTCCCCCCCCTTCGTTTTGTAACGGTCTTTTAGAGTCAGGTCTAGGCGCGCTACCATGATATATATATACGATACGGCAAAAAGAGTGTAGAGAAACAAAGCGTTAAATGAAATAAAGAGCAATAGAGATATAGTAAAGTAGGAAGAAGCGTAAGTAAATAAGTAAATAATGAAGAAAAGATAAAATAATAAACCGTTCACTACACCTTATATACAGGGTGTCCCGTAAGTCCGGTTTCATAGGAAAGTTTATTTTAAATTCACAGAAGTAATGCGTTAGAACTAAAACAAACGTTTAAATTGATGTCTTGTTTAGGGACCCTTTTTTTTTTGTTGCAGGTAGAATAACACTCAATGCCTAATATGGAAGTGAGTTACACTGGAGAGGAAAAGACCTCCCAAAACAACAGAGCAATTTGAACACTTGTTTTCGTTCTAATATATTACTTTTGTAAATTTAATTTAAAATAAACTTTCCTATGAGACTGAACTTATATGGGACACCCTGTGTGTGTATATATATATATATATATATACTGTATATGTCCTATACACGCTCCTTATTTTCCTTTACTGAAAACGTCGTTGCTCAACTGCAGAAAACTTCCTTCTCTTGCTGTCCATCCTTTATCATCACAAGGTTCAAGTTATTTATTTATATTTTTTTATTTCCTTATTTTTTCTTTTATTTATATTTACTTTATTATTTATTTATCTGATTATTTATTTGTGATGTTGAAAAGATAAGTTTGATTTAAAACAAACTTCAATTTACATAATCCGACCGACTTTTTAATTATCTCCTCATTTATTATTCAGGAAATTCATTTCTTTCCTTCAGTGTGTATATATATATATATATATATATATATATATATATATATATATATATATATATACTTTATGCTAGTTTACTTTTGCTTCCTCCCGAATTCACCCCACCTTAGACCTACAGTTTAACGTGGAACCCCGCCAAGGATGTCTGAAATTACTGAGTCCTCGCTCGGATTCGATGTCACGACTTTCCGATCAGCAGCCCAGCGGGTATATATATATCAGGGCGTAGGCAAGGGTGGAGGCGATAAGGGCGGTCGACCCCCCCCCCCCCCCAGAAGCATGGCCTAGCTGGCCACCCCTGTATCAGTACATACATTTTATCAGTTTACTTGCCAAAAAGCACAGCGATTGAATTTTTCAGTGTGACTTATTAATTTATTACTAATATATTGATACATTTTTTATACTGAAATACTGATTATCGGTAGTGTAGTCAGTGTAACAGTGTACTATTTACCGTTACCATAATGGACTTCATTGTCATTTAGCAAGATTTTTTCAAAACTCGAATGTTTGTACAATACAATACAATGGTGTGATGAAAAATAATATTTCTAATACAATGATGTGTATATAAAAAATGGGTTTATCTAATGGTGATTTTATTACAACATAATTAGCACATTATTCTATGATTATTACTGAGCGTCTAAAATTTTCGCCCCCCCCCCCCTAAGTAAAATCCTGGCTACGGCCCTGATATATATATATAGTTTCACAGAGATCAGTTCTTTGAAACTTGTTAAAGAGATCGGTCGAAATTGGTCACGTGGGAAATAATTAACCAATCTAAAACGACCACCTAACCTAGTGTATTCTGGTCTCCGTGACACTTAATATTATATGTATATATATGTAAAGAACGACGCTTGTGTAGAAGAGCGTTCCGCACAAGATGAGGAGGGAGAACGAACAAATGAAAAATGAGGTACCTCCCAGGAATCGAACCCGGGATCATCTGATTGCCGGTCAGATACGCTATCCACACACCAAAGACCTCAATCAATCAGAAGTCGTAATTCTCCTACATACGAGCGGAATCCAATGCCCTGAGGGGGCACCTTCACATGCCGTACATATATACATTTTAACTGCAAACAACACACAGTATAATTAATGTAAAGAACGCTCTTCTACACAAGGGTCGTTCTTTACATTAATTATACTGAATTATATATATATATATATATATATATATATATATATATATATATATATGATGAATGGTTTTATTCATCATAAATATTTTTCACGTGTTACTTTCGTGAAATAATTTTCATATATATATATATATATATATATATATATATCCCCGCAAGGGGGTTCTAAGCTCGTGCTCTTGAGTGCTCTTTGTGCTCGTTTGTACGTGCTTGTTCCTGGAGGTTTCACGTGCGCCCTCCCGGCCCTAGCGCCCAAGGATGATGGGGCTCGACCCTACAGTCCTAGTCATCCTTGGTCTTTTTCCACTTCGACTGTCCCCTCCACCCCACTTTTTTTCTTTGTTTTTCCGCCGAGATATGCCCTTTTAAATAAGAGGCGAATCGGTTCTTCCCGAACTTAAAAAAAAAATATATATATATATATATATATATATACAGGGCGTCCCAAAAAAATGTATACACACTTTAACAGCTGATAGCTCAATTGATGTTTCTTTCTTTCCAAGTTAAACCCATTAGAATTAATAATGGCAGTCAGACTAAGCTTTGAACAAAGGAAATTCATTCTAAAATGCTACTGGAAGTGTGAAAACGCAGTTGAAGTGCAAAGACAGTTTAGGAGGGAGTTTCAAACAGATCCACCAACGCGACTTACCATCACTCGAATTAGAGATAAGTTTGAAGCCGATGGAACTCTTCAGAATGTCCACAAGAAGCGTTCCGGAAGACCACGGACATCGACAAGCCCCACAAAGCAAGAAAGAGTACTGGAAACGTATCACCAAAGTCCAAGAAAATCTGTGCGGCAAGCGAGTCGTGAGGTAGGAATTTCAGAATCGTGTCCAACGCATTTTGAAGCGCTGTCAATGGAAAAGTTACATTCCAAGATTAGTCCATGCTATTAATGAAGATGATGATGATCCGGACCGAAGAGTGGAGTATTGCGAGTGGTACTTGGCACGATGTGGATGTGGATTGGACGAAGGGGTTTCGTAGAATACCCTCCGCGTTCACCAGACCTCACACCACTAGACTTTTTTTTATGGGGATACTTAAAAGACAAAGTCTACGCTATAAAACCTGCAACAGTCGCTGAATTGAGAGCAGCCATTGAACGAGAATGCACACAAATACCAAACGAAATGTTTCGTGATGTTTGCGATTCCATTGCTTCGCGTTATCAGCAGTGCCTGGACCAGAACGGACGTCAGTTTGAAAACAGGCGTTGACAAAACAATTAAATAATGTCTGTAGATTCTATTACATTTTGAAAATGAAATGTATTTTAATAAACACTGCCTTTATAATTATTTAAAGTGTGTATACATTTTTTTGGGACGCCCTGTATATATATATATATATATATATATATATAGAGAGAGAGAGAGAGAGAGAGAGAGAGAGAGAGAGAGAGAGAGAATTTAAATTCAAGCATCAACATGCGTTTCGGAATTATCTCAATTCTGATTCCAATTTCACTGAAAATATTAACTTCCAATTTCCAATTTCGGTGTTGACATTAAAAGTGAATCTGATATTTTGATTCCAGTTTCATCACTGCCGGTATTTCTTCGACTTAATTCTGGATCATTTTTAATTCTTTTAATAAAATCGGAAATTTATTAAGAGACTTTAATTCCTCGGTGCTTTTCCGGAGAAATAATACAATTTATTTTATAAATTTTATCCATTTGTGATAATTCAAAGACATTAAAATTAAAATAGGATTACCTTAAAATTTCGTTTTCTTCTTTTTCACTTTTTATGGGACTCTGTTTTGGAATCAAAAAGGCATTGAAATAGAGATCTTAGAACTAGTGGAACGCGAACATGGTAAATATTGACCTCGCTCTAACGACCCTTTCGGGAGGAGGGAGTGGAGACGAGGCGAGGGCTTCTGGATGTCGTGGTTGGTAGTAACGTTGACTCTAAAACTACGCGACTCGAGTTCGATTCCCGCCAGCTCTTAGTTTGGTACTTAGTTGGTTTTTTCCCTTTGCATCTTATTCAAGGGCGATAATTATTCTCAAAAAGCACTGATAACCTAACTCCTTATCGGTTGAGCCTTATTTTAACTTGAACGAAACTAGTATATACTGACATTATCCCAGTAATTCAGCAAGAATCATGGAATGCGCAGTGAATAAAATATAATACGAGTAACCACTAGAATATTCTGAGAATTTGCCGTTGCCAACGCCTTTATGCATGACGTCATTATTTGCGTTTTCGACTTGGTGGGCGGAGCTAAGGGTCGACAGACCATAACGGCCTTACCGACATCTGACTGACTTGACATTCTATCGACGAGTTATTATTAGGTTAGATCAAGGTTAGATTAGGTTACGTTAGGTTAAGTTCGGTGAAATTACGTTAAGTTTGATTGTTGGTTTTTTAAAGTGCCAATGTTTTAATCTTGTCGAGGAAATGGATATAGGTCCAACAGAAACAGAAATGTAGTGATAGATGTTGCATTTGGACGTAAGACTCAAAGTTTAAAGAGTGTACCTAATTATCTCCAGGAGACGGTCAGTGGCGGCGGAATGTCAGCGCACAACGTGGGACCAAATATGATTGATTTGCATACTACTAGACTACATTCAGTAGATTGCGTGAACAACTGAATATGCTAAAGTGCTACAGTTACGAACTGACAATTTACGAAATACGTTACATAGCCCAAACACAAAGCAAAAGTTTAATTACGTTTTACTTTGATAAACTCGTTTTTCAAAGTTTAAAATGTCAACATAGCTTCGCTGGCAAGGGAGCCCGCCGGTCTCTGGGCCCCCTCTCCCGTTCCGCAGTCTATGGAAACAGTTGTTAATATATCAAGAAAATAAAGGTACTCAACCATCTATAACCTAAGCGTGTAAAATCAGTAACTGCTTTAAATTCGTTTCTTGCCAATCAAAATGTCTCCTGCTAGCGACGTCACATGGAAAAAAGAAAAGACAATCTATATTAAATAGTTGTTTAAAAATTTAATAAACAATGTAAGCATATAGTACGATAAATATATCTTTAAAAAGCATTTAACCAGAAAGTTAATAGTATTTGACCAGAAAATAACTTATTTAAATAATGCAGTATTAAATATAATAATTTTCAATTTTCCCAATATATATATATATATATATATATATATATATATGATGAATAAAACCACGAAGGAAAGGAAGCACAGAATGGTGCTCAAGCGCTTTCGTCTAATGCAGCGGTTCCCAACCTGGGGGACGTTTGAGATTCCTAGGGGGACGTGAGGTGGTCAACGGTCAACAAATGCCATTCAAATATATATTCCCAAAAATATATATGGGTAATTTACTTCGCTAGGGAAAACTTGACATCCGTCATCTCATAAACACATGAGCTTTGATGTTTTTTTATTATTAATCCTATAATTATCTGGATTCTAGACGTCCATATGGAACTGATGAAAACTTTCGCCGTTTGGGTATGGGGGGGCGCCATGGATACAAGGTTGACTAAAGGGGGGCGCAGTGCCAAAAAGGTTAGGAACCCCTGGTCTAATGATATCCTCAGAAACACTGAGTGTTCCTGAGGATGTCATTAGACGAAAGCGCTTGAGCACCATTCTGTGTTTCCTTTCCTTCGTGGTTTTATTCATCATAAATATTTTTCACGTGTTACTTTCGTGAAATAATTTTCATATATATATATATATACACGGTGAACCAAAAGTAGGTGGACAGTAGGTTGAATACGGTTTGTGTTATATTATATTATAACTATGGTGTTCATTATAACTATGGTGTTTGTGTTTTATTATATTAAATATTATAACTAAATTTATTTAAATTTTATTTTGTATTATAGTATACAAAAAAATTAAATATGTATTCTCAAAATAAACGTTATCATTTACTGTCCACCTACATTTGGTTCACCCTATATATATATATATATATATATATATATATATAAAACTTCAGTAAACGTCGTTGATAATATACGCTGAGAGTATGACATAAAATATAATAACTTTAATAAGTACAGTAACTAAATATCTTTAAAAATACGAACCATTAAAAAAATATATACAGTATATTAAAACAAATCCATCTACGAAGAAATGAAATTAAGTAGTCTCTCAAAATATAAAAATGCATAAAAAATCGTTCGATAAATACCGTAATGCTATCAGAAATATGGCGCCAAAGTTATGGATCTATCCATTTTTGTACAAAAACGCGTTACTAAATTTTATTGACGTAGTCAACAAGTAGGCTAATGGGTTTGATTTCAGATCCCGGCCTTGATCTTTCCCTAAGTCTTTTTCAAATACTTCGAATATCTAATTATTGTAATAGCTCCTCTGAGAAACATTTTTCTTTTTATTTTCATGATTTTTATAATAATAATAATAATAATAATAATAATAATAATAATAATACCAGCGATAATACTACGAAATTGACACAATACTTGATAAATCTGCAGTGGTTAAATTATTATTATTATGAAATTAAATCAGATAAAATATATATATAAAACTTTTATTTAAATATATTATATATACAAACACAATAATATATTATAAGTTTTAACCCTATATAAATTAATTTAATATATACGTATATAATATAAGACTCGTCATTATCTTCGAGGTCTCGTGAAGGGCTAAGCCTTGTACTCTTTAAGAATCGCCGTTTTGCTTGGTTGCTTACTCGTAAGGCCCGATTCCGCGTTCTTAAATCATTCGTCTGTCGACCTTATTGATGATTTTTGAAAGGTCAAAATAGGTGTTACGCAATTCAAAGACATCATCATAAAATGAAGTGCATAGGTTCAATTTTAGGTTTGTTTTATATCGAGACGGAACTCAGTTTACGTTTAATTCGGTTACTTATTTTTGCGCGCGACACACACACATACACACTCTCTCTCTCTCTCTCTCTCTTTGAATATATATATATATATATATATACAGATGCGCCTCGGTGGTAGTATAACTATTATGATTAACTACTATATAAAACAAACTTCATACTTACAATTATGAAATATATAATATAAAAAGGATTAAGTTTAATATGCTCCACGGTGGTGTAGTGGTTATCGTCGCTGACTACGAATCCATCGGCCCATAGATCGAAACCCGGTGACGGCAGCCGGCGCGCAGCAACACCCAGCTGTTCATCCTTCCACAGAATAAAGAAAGTGGTTGGTAGATAAATGGGTACCGTGGGTGGGCTAGACGTTGGGCTGCTGCTTGTGGGGCGTGGTTCGGATTCCACGTTAAACTGAAGGTCTAAGGTGGAATGAAAAACTTGACCTTCGTCAGAATGAACAATTAGAGCGGAAGCAAACCAAACCAAAGGGTGTAGCAAAAGTTTGTTCTCGCAGGGAAATAAGATATAACAGAATTGAAGGAGAAAATAGTTATAACTATACAATCACTTTACTAGTTAGTCCAGTACATGCTCAAATTGCATTCCACGTAGCCGTTGACACACTTCTAGTCATCTGTGTAAGCTGTCGGTTACGTTTTGAAGTGTTTCCGCACTAATTCTGTTACACTGATCTGTAATTTTTTTTTCTTTTAATTGCTGGTTCGTTCCAGGTCTTGACTCATAAACAACGGACGTTAGGTGCCTCCACAAGAAGTCAAGTGGGGTCAAGTGCCACGTAATACATACAAACTCATCATGATCAATTCTGTTATATCTTATTTCCCTATGAGAACGGACTTTTGTTACACCCTGTATATTCTTTTTTTTTTGTGTAGTAAAGAGGGGGCTAAGGGCGAAGACAGAGAGAGTCAAAACAAGGTCTCAAATATCAATGATGCCATTTTTATTTTTATTAATAGAAATTTTGAAAAAGTTGCGTAGTGTGTAAGATGCCCGTGTGTGTAGTGAGGAATAGGGGGAGAAATGTGTGTTTGAAAGCATGCTGGACTGCTCACAGGGTAGATGAGACACGGGAAAAGATCAGCTAAGGAGGACAGTAATAGGAGAAACGGGAGTTCCACCACTCCCTGTCTCCTACCTAATATCCACCCCGGAGCACTTCCCTGGTCGATTGGTGTCTACAAACTCCTCCTATAAATTACTTTTATCATTACATTATTTTTATTTCCTAATGATGATGTAATTTTTTAAAAGGTGATTATGTCATTTATTATTTTCAAAAAAATGACGTATGTCACTCAGTGTGCTTGTTAACTCATTACATTATAATGTAAACTACATAATAATAATATTATTATTATTATTATTATGCACACACTTTTCCACGATCTTTGCATTATTCATTCTAAATTAATTTCATTTATTGTCGACACGAATATGAACAAATCTGAATATTAAAACCTCAGTGCCAAAGGAGTGCCATGAACAATATGAGAGCAGGAAATAACTCTTCTTCATCAAAATTATGCAGATTTATTTTGAAAAGAGGTTAATTGCTGCCCACCTTTTAAAGAATTTACGAGCCCCACCCAGGTAGACCTATGCGGGTAGACGAGGGTATAGGGCATCTGTTAGAACGGGTATATACTTCCTATGTGGCATATATAATGACTGATGTTCCTGTTTATGTTAAACCAACCTTTAACAAAAATAGATTTTTTTCCTTTTGCTCAATTCGAATGTATTCGGTGACCTATTAATATACATACAGCTCCTGTATAAAAAATAGGTGCATTTAAATGTTCTTTTATTAATATATAAGTACAGTCGCGTACACAGAAAAACGTACTTGGTTGGAAGAATCGGATTATTTGACAAATAATTTAAATTTTTTCATTTCATCCATTGAAATTTGTTGCTTACCACAAACTTCACCAGTCATTTCATGGTTAAATTAACTATTTTTAACAATTTAGATCGGTTGAATATTGGTTGTTTTTAACCGAGTATTTTAACCAAGTTTTTAACTAAGTAAATTTATAGTAAAGTAATTTCTTACGAAACAAGATGTTTCGGCCATTATAGCTGGCACCTCCTTCCCTTATCAGTAGACTTTTTTTTTAAGCATAATCTTTTAGGAAGCTGGTTTTTTTTTATTATTCTTTGTGCTTTTTGATATTTCGAAACCATAATTAAATACCGCGGTTAGACTTTTTTAAAAACCTTTTATTTGCTTTTTTTATTGGAATAAATTGTTACGTATATTTATTACGTTGCAAATATTTCAAGTTCCTGTAACTCGTTCCTGAGTACAATTTACTGTATTTATTTTCATACTCTATATGAAAAATGAGTTGATTAAACTCGCATTATAATCATGTTGAAATCAACTCTTCACTTTGAGTGACCTGAACTCCTTTACAGATATTATTTTGTTCTTTGAATGTTAAATATGGAGTACCAAAAGTATTAGAATTAATATGAAAATAAAAACCCACTCTAATAGACAGAGTTTATTTCCACAACAGTTTCGACGCCCACTGGCATCCTCCTCGGGTGGATACAGAAAAACGAATGAACCAAAACAAGAGGGAAAAACTGTTTTTCCGTCTTGTTTTGGTTCATTCGTTTTTCTGTATCCACCCGAGGAGGATGCCAGTGGGCGTCGAAACTGTTGTGGAAATAAACTCTGTCTATTAGAGTGGGTTTTTATTTTTATATTTTGACCTTCACGTAGAAAAAATTGAAGTTTTTTGCATTTATTAGAATTAAATTTTCAGGGAAGTGAATATATTTTAATCTGGTAGTATATTTGCATCAAATACGATACCTCCCGCAGAACATATTTAGCAAGATGTTAGTACAGTATAGGTCCTATGGGACTATATGAAATGCTCGTTTCCAACTTTTTTTTAATGCTTATGGTAGGGCCCCGTAAAACCCGTAAACACTTGAAAAACCAAACGTGACTGATCAGTATCAACCAATCACGGATCCTCTCATTCCTCATAATTGTGTTTTCGCATTACACTCTGAAATTTAACAAAAATTCATATATATATATATATGATACACACAGACCGTGCATAGAACAAGGAACTCTTCTGGGATAATTAAATCCACTATAGTCCGAATAAGTAATGGTAAATGACAAATACCATAGTTTTTCTTTTTCATGATGCTAGCCCGACGTGGGCAACGGGCCACTCGCAAAGAGGTCCCATAAATATAGCTTCCCTCACCAGCTATCTGCAAAGCAGACAGGATCCAGGGAACTCAGGGAACCATTCTGAGTTCATTCCCATCTTGAAACGGACATGTTATGTGCCTTGAAAAGTGGACGCTCAATTCTGCCAGTTGAGGTTTAAGTTTTGGTTTTTGGCTAAAATATAATAGTTACCCCTTTTTCTTTGATGTATTCAATCTGACGTGAAGACAGCGAGTCTTTTGCTTATATTGAGGTTCTAAATGTAGCAGGGCTAGGCTGCTTTAAACCCTAGATCCATGTCCCAAAGCTGGATCCTGTCTGCTTTGCAGATAGCTGGTGAGGGAAGCTATATTTATGGGACCTCTTTGCGAGTGGCCCGTTGCCCACGTCGGGCTAGCATCATGAAAAAGAAAAACTATGGTATTTGTCATTACTTATTCGGACTATAGTGGATTTAATTATCCCAGAAGAGTTCCTTGTTCCATGCACGGTCTGTATGTATCAAAAAACTCAGGGAACCATTCTGAGTTCATTCCCATATATATATATATATATATATATATATATATATATATATATATATATATATGCTGTATATACCCAGATACAAAAATCGTGTCCACATCAGAAATAAGTAAATGCAAAATAGTTTAATTTCCTTGCTAACATCTAAAATCATATGACGGTAAGGACCAACAGTTTTACTGAGGATCCAAACCACGGGTCACTACATCATCTGAACGTGAGGCACGGTCCCTCATCCAACATCTACCAAGACTTGATGTCGCTTAGCTTCGGTGATCGGCGGAAAGTGACGATAACGACATTGGGCACGGCGTAGCTCTGTTACATTTTGTTTCGATATCAATGCCCTCAACTTTTATTAAGTAAATTGTCTGAAACTTTTCTTTACTATTCTTTTACCCATTTTCTGAAAGATTTATAACACAGTTACTAATTAATCACTTTTTACTTTAAAAATTCAACCATTAAGTGAAGCAATCACCGGGTGTGTGTGTGTGTGTGTGTGTGTGTGTGTGTGTGTGTGTGTGTGTGTGTGAAGTAACGCGAGTGAAGAGACAAATCTGATTTGAATTATATTAACGCGAGTGAACATGGACAAATAATATTTATTACGTGTACTCGTACTTTATAACAATGGTATGTACAGTATATTCGATAGTAGGGTTCAAACAAATTGAAACTAGTTTAAGTCAGTTCAAATCGGATTTGCCCCTTCATTTGCGTTACGAAACTAGGATCTTTTCGGTTTGGGGACTGCTACAGATTTCTGCGAAACTTAACAAATCAATTAGTTTGCTATTTGAAAACACTTTTTTGACATTTACAAGGCGAAGAAATTTCTAATTACGAAGAAATAGGGTATGTTTGCGTAACATTTATATAGAGCAAAACCCCATAAATTTCAAAATAATGCTCTTCACAAAATATAAGTGAAATTAATACAATACCTTTATTTACATATTTTATCCTAACTTGGCATATAGCAACCTAATTTTATATAATCCTTGATACATTAATCTAACGGTCTAACCCAACCTAACCTAACCTATCTAACTAAATTTAACCTAACTTAGCTAAACCTAACCTACCCTAACATAACATAACGCAACTTAACTAAACCTAACCTAATATAACTTAAATAAACTTAAACTAACCTAAATAAGTTTAACCTATCCTATCCTAACCCAACATCTAAAACAAAACAAAACAGAAAACTAAACATTTCTCCAATATGAAAATATCAAAAAACTGTTTTCAGATAGCAAACAAATTAATTTGCTAAGTTTCGTAAAAATCTGTAGCAGTCCGCCAAACCGAAAAGACCCGGAATTAGTTGAAGCCAATTCGAATTTGCCCCTTCATTTGCGTTACAAAAATAGTTTAAGCCAGTTCAAATCGGATTTGTCCCTTCACTTGCGCTACAAAACTAGTTTAAGCCAGTTCAAATCAGATTTGCCCCTTTACTTGCGTTACTAAACTAGTTTAAGCTAGTTGAAAATGGATTTTCCCTTTCACTTGCGTTACAAAACTAGTTCAAGCCAGTTCAAATCGGATTTGCCACTTCATTTGCGCTACGAAACTAGTATTAAGCCAGTTCAAATCGGATTTGTCCCTTCACTTGCGTTACAAAACTAGTTTAAACTAGTTCAAATCGGATTTCTCTCTTCACTTGCGTTACAAAACTAGTTTAAGCCAGTTCAAATCGGATTTGCCACTTCACTTACGTTACGAAACTAGTTTAAACTAGTTCAAATTGGATTGGCCACTTCACTTGCGTTACAAAACTAGTTTAAACTAGTTCAAATCGGATTTGTCCCTTCAATTGCGCTACGAAACTAGTTTAAGTCAGTTCAAATTGGATTTGCCCCTTCACTTGCGTTACGAAACTGGTTTAAGCTATTTCAAATCGGATTTTCCACTTCACTTGCGTTACGATACTAGTTTAAGCTAGTTGAAATTGGATTTGCCACTTCACTTGCGCGTTACAAAACTAGTTCAAGCCAGTTCAAATCGGATTTGCCACTTCACTTACGTTACGAAACTAGTTCAAATTGGATTGGCCACTTCAATTGCGTTACAAAACTAGTTTAAGCAGTTTAAGTCCAGATTTGTTCCTTCAATTGCGCTACGAAACTAGTTTAAGTTAGTTCAAATTGGATTTGCCCCTTCACTTGCGTTACGAAACTGGTTTAAGCTACTTCAAATCGGATTTTCCACTTCACTTGCGTTACGAAACTAGTTTAAGCTAGTTCAAATTGGATTTGCCACTTCACTTGCGTTACAAAACTAGTTTAAGCCAGTTCAAATCGGATTTGCCCCTTTACTTGCGTTACTAAACTAGTTTAAGCTAGTTCAAAATGGATTTTCCCCTTCACTTGCGTTACAAAACTAGTTCAAGCCAGTTCAAATCGGATTTGCCACTTCACTTACGTTACGAAACTAGTTTAAACTAATTCAAATTGGATTGGCCACTTCACTTGCGTTACAAAACTAGTTTAAACTAGTTCAAATCGGATTTGTCCCTTCAATTGCGTTACAAAACTAGTTTAAGTCAGTTCAAATCGGATTTGCCCCTTTACTTGCGTTACGAAACTAGTTTAAGCTAGTTCAAATCGGATTTTCCACTTCACTTGCGTTACGAAACTAGTTTAAGCTAGTTCAAATTGGATGTGTCACTTCACTTGCGCTACGAAACTAGTTTAAGTCAGTTCAAATTGGATTTGCCCCTTCACTTGCGTTACGAAACTAGTGTCATCCAGTTCAAATCGGATTTTGGTTAGTTGGTTCTGAGATGGAATTAATAAGAATAGTATGCACCTGAGTATTATTATTTCCGCCTTAGCATGGGTCAAATGAGAAACTATGTTTTAAAAAATAAATATTAGTAATCACATTAGTTTTATTAGTTAATTGCGTATTACATTATTAAAATTGAAACACAGCAAATAATGTAATTTTCTTTCAAATTATTTTTATAAAATTTAAATTTTAATAGAATTAAAACGGATCACCTGAAGATCCGTCACCCCCTATGCGTTTGAGGTGACGGATCTTCAGGTGAGCATTATTGGGGTGACTGATCTTCGGGTGGCGGCTCGAATTAACATAAGAATAATTTATAAGAATAAGAAATAATTTTTAGCTATTGGATAGATAATCCCTTATAAACATAGATATAGGTTAGTATTAGTGAATTCATATCTCCAAGATTTCACGTGGATGGACTCAGATTCAGCAAATGGACTCAAGATTCAGCAAATGGATTTATGCACCTCGTGCATCACATTGCCATTCAATTTCTTTGTTAACTGAATTTTAATTTTGAATTTTTTTTATATAATTTTAATTTTATTTCCTATGTAATAAATTTTTGTAATTTTTTCTTTTGACTTAATTTTCCAAATCACCAGGGCCCCCAGCCTTCTTTAGTTAGCTTTATAAGGCTTCTTCTTCTTTTACAGCATTATTAGTCCCATTTATATGGGGTCGCTGTTGCGGATACTTCTTCTCCACTCCGCCCTATCCTGCGCCATCTCCTCCGTCAGGTTCTTCTCGCTCATGTCCATCCTGATGCGATCTCTCAACCTCATCCTCGGTCTTCCTTTCTTCTTCCTCTCGGGCACTTCCATAGATAACACCCTCCTCCCAACATAGTTCTCGTCCCTTCTCATTACATGCCCATACTATGCCAGTCTTCTCTCTTGAGCCTTCTTTGGTCTGCATGCCATCCTCTCTGGTTTTGGCAATAAATCTTACGGCCGGATGCCCTTCCTGACGCCAACCCTCCTCTTTTATCCGAACTTGGGACCTGCTGGGGAATGGGCTGGCTTGCCCACCCCCAGGCAGAGCGTTTATTCTAGTTTATTTAGTTAGCTTTATAAGGCTAACTAACGAAAATGAAAAGACCTAATCTAACCAATCGTCAAGGGCGTACAGTTGACCTAACGATTGGTTAGGTTAGGTCGTGATATTTTCGTTAGTTAGCCTTATAAGGCTAACTAAAGAAGGTTGGGGGCCCTGATCTTCAAGTGATCAATTTTCCTTGAGGGTGACGGATCTTCAGGTGAGCAATTTTGGGGTGACTGATCTTCAGGTGGCGGCTTGAATTTCAATGAAGGTGACGGATCTTCAGGCGATCCATTAAAACAACTATTATAATAAAGTTTTATAAGAATATCCTTTTTACGAATCAGATGCTTACTTTTTTTGAAAGAGCTAAATTGATAGCTGTTTATTCCTCTTTTAGCCAACACATTAATCTTATGTTAATACTATTAAATTATCTTAACTGTGTGAGTTTTCCTTTTTTATAACTTTCAACATCACTATTGCGGTATTCTGTTTTAAATTCATGTATAAATACAGTATATGCTTCACTGAAGTTTGTAAATCAATCCTAATTGGTCTCAAGTATCCGCCAATCGGCCCGGTCATGGAAGTAATTAAAAATGAGTATCAAATGAGTGTTTTTACTACTACAAATTTTAAGTAAATAAACCAAGGAATCAAGTGTTTTTTCTCTCCGACGTTTGCAGTGTACGTTTGATTTTTGTGTTTTTACATCTTACACAATGTGAAAACTGTTTGATTAATAATTTATTTAATGAATATGTATATTTTTGTTCCAATTAATGTAGATTATAAAGTGTTTTTAAAGATTAGCTCATGAAATAACAATCTCCAACCAAATTAAATAAATTATCCAAATGTATTTTTTTGTTTCACATTATGTAAATATAAAGAGAGAAAGAGAGAGAGTGTGAGAGAGAGGCTGGGTTTGAGGAAATGAGTTATCTTAATCGTGCCTGAAGGACTAACTCAAATATTATCATTTTATTATTTTTAAAATCCCTAGTACATACGTATGTCTGAATCATGAATGTTGTTTTAATGTTAGTGGGATTAGTGAACGTATCATTAACCTTTTTCCAAAGGTTGTTCAGAACTTGATACGGAGCTGTAGTTATATAATAATAATAATAATAAAATACTATGAAATCCGTACAGAATATATATTTATTTACAAGATAAAATTCTCGACTCCTCCTGAAATGATTTACATACACCGATTAAGCGAATAATCAAAGAAAATAAATAAATTATTATTCCAGTGATATTCCTTTAATGCTCAATATACGTCACTCCAATCATTTTCTGAACTAAGATTCGAGACTTTTCTTTAAAGAAATTTTTTACTCATTTTCTTAATTAAAAATAATCGGGGTGCTGGTTAAGTGTGCGGTCTACCTACGATTGGTTAGGTTTAATCATGATATTTTCGTTAAAACTAACGAAAATATCATGACTAAACCTAACCAATCGTCAAGGGCGATTGACAATGGGATGTAAACAAACAATTAGTAAACAAGATAAGAAGCTATAATTAAAAGGTAGACCGCCGAATCGTAGGTAGACCGCACACTTAACCAGCACCAAAATCGGGAATATCTTCGTCAGAGACTTCTCCCGCAATTAGAGGCCATATTCCATTATCTAACTGTACCGAAAGGCCAAATCCGTTGGCTTTAGAAAGACAATTTTGATGCAAGCAACATTAAAGAAGAAAGATTTTCCCTCGAAAAAAACTGGAACATACAGAGAGAACATATTTTTCCAAGCTACGTAATATTTAGTATTTTGAAGGAGTAGTATAGCCGAAAAAGGGTAGAGTGCAAGAATGTTGCAAGTGATTACGTAATGTTGCAAAGGGATGGGGATGCTGCAAAGGGGGATGGAGGATGTTGAAAATGGGGCGTGGGTTGTTGCAAAGGGGGGTGGGGTTGTTGCAAAGGGGGTTGTTGCAAAGGGGGGGTGTTGCAAAAAAAGAAAAAAGAAAAAAAGAAAAGAAAAAAAAAGAGTACTGGCCTTTGTTGCCAACCGGGGTTGCAAGGGGCATGCAACTTGGAGGCGGAGTTCTCCCCCAAGCTATTCCCCCCAAAGGGCCAGAAAGGAGGAGAGAAAGGAGGAGAGGTGTTCACCTTGCAGGAGCCAAGTGCATATTAAGACTTCAGCCGAGTAGGCGTTGTTTTATAGGCTCCTAATCAGCCAGTTGGCTGAGCCAAGGGGGAGGGGTACACCTGAAGGAGAGAGAGACACCTGAAGGAGAGAGAGAGAGAGAGAGAGAGAGAGAGAGAGAGAGAGAGAGACACCTGAAGGAGAGAGAGAGACACCTGAAGGAGAGATAGAGAGAGAGAGTAGTGGCCTTTGATTGCAAGGCATGCAACTTGGAGGCGGAGTTCTCCCCCAAGTTATTTTCGTTTACCTAACCTAAGAGGCCTCTAAGGGGTTTTACCAAAGGGCCAGAAAGAGAAGGACCAGAGGTCCTTGCTCGGCTGGGAGCGCTTGAATGACTCCGTCAGTCGTCTCTCGGTCTTTTATAAACCTCTATTCTGGCTGAGTTGCCAGATAGCGCAATGTATTCAGTTGCCAGATAGCGCCATGTGTCCCAGATAGCAAAAACCATATATTAATCATCCATTTAAATAGTGTACCACAATATATATGACGGTAGTTAATCCAATTAAATTCTGTTTATTAAATAAATATTCAGTTGCCAGATAGCGCCATGTGTCCCAGATAGCAAAAACCATATATTAATCATCCATTTAAATAGTGTACCACAATACGAAACAATTCATTTAAAACTTGAAATTAGCCAAAACACAATCCGACGAAACAAATAACGTAGTTAGCCTACACATAATTCAGCCAACCATAGAAAACAGAATTATAGAAAACCAATTAGGTTTTTATGGATAACTAGTTTATCTTGACATAAGTTTACTATAATTATATATATACAGTCTTTTAAACATCTTGTGATATATATATATATATATATATATATATATATATTAATTTTTTTCTTTATTTAAAACAAGTTTGAAATGTATTTACTTTGCAAGCAACATGAGCAAAATTAAACGATAAATATTTTATAATTTTTAAGATAGATAAATAGATATATATAGTGTTTCACTATAGATGTATAGATGTATATAGTGTTTTACAATAGATGTATATAGTGTTTAACGATTAGAATCAAATATAACATTAACTTGAACTTCATTAAACTTGAAATTAGCCAAAACACAATCGGACGAAACAAATAACGTAGTTAGCCTACACATAATTCAGCCAACCATAGAAAACAGAATTATAGAAAACCAATTAGGTTTTTATGGATAACTAGTTTATCTTGACATAAGTTTACTATAATTATATATATACATTCTTTTAAACATCTTATGATAGGTATATGTAAATATATATATATATATATATATATATATATATATATATATATATTTATTTTTTCTATATTTAAAACAAGTTTGAAATGTATTTACTTTGCAAGCAACATGAGCAAAATTAAACGATAAATATTTTATAATTTTTTAAGATACATAAATAGATATATATAGTGTTTCACTATAGATGTATAGATGTATATAGTGCTTTACAATAGATGTATATAGTGTTTAACGATTAGAATCAAATATAACATTAACTTGAACTTCATTAAACTTGAAATTAGCCAAAACACAATCGGACGAAACAAATAACGTAGTTAGCCTACACATAATTCAGCCAACCATAGAAAACAGAATTATAGAAAACCAATTAGGTTTTTATGGATAACTAGTTTATCTTGACATAAGTTTACTATAATTATATATATACAGTCTTTTAAACATCTTGTGATATATATATATATATATATATATAATATATATATATATATGTATATATATATATATATATATATATATATATATATATTAATTTTTTCTTTATTTAAAACAAGTTTGAAATGTATTTACTTTGCAAGCAACATGAGCAAAATTAAACGATAAATATTTTATAATTTTTAAGATAGATAAATTGATATATATAGTGTTTCACTATAGATGTATAGATGTATATAGTGTTTTACAATAGATGTATATAGTGTTTAACGATTAGAATCAAATATAACATTAACTTGAACTTCATTAAACTTGAAATTAGCCAAAACACAATCGACGAAACAAATAACGTAGTTAGCCTACACATAATTCAGCCAACCATAGAAAACAGAATTATAGAAAACCAATTAGGTTTTTATGGATAACTAGTTTATCTTGACATAAGTTTACTATAATTATATATATACATTATTTTAAACATCTTATGATAGGTATATGTAAATATATATATATATATTATTTATTTTTTCTTTACTTAAAACAAGTTTGAAATGTATTTACTTTGCAAGCAACATGAGCAAAATTAAACGATAAATATTTTATAATTTTTTAAGCTAGATAAATAGATATATATAGTGTTTCACTATAGATGTATAGATGTATATAGTGTTTTACAATAGATGTATATAGTGTTTAACGATTAGAATCAAATATAACATTAACTTGAACTTCATTAAACTTGAAATTAGCCAAAACACAATCCGACGAAACAAATAACGTAGTTAGCCTACACATAATTCAGCCAACCATAGAAAACAGAATTATAGAAAACCAATTAGGTTTTTATGGATAATTAGTTTATCTTGACATAAGTTTACTATAATTATATATATACATTCTTTTAAACATCTTATGATAGGTATATGTAAATATATATATATATATATATATATATATATATATATATATATATACATATATAATATATATATATATATATATATATATATATTATATTTATTTTTTCTTTATTTAAAACAAGTTTGAAATGTATTTACTTTGCAAGCAACATGAGCAAAATTAAACGATAAATATTTTATAATTTTTTAAGATAGATAAATAGATATATATAGTGTTTCACTATAGATGTATAGATGTATATAGTGTTTTACATTAACTTGAACTTCATTAAACTTGAAATTAGCCAAAACACAATCCGACGAAACAAATAACGTAGTTAGCCTACACATAATTCAGCCAACCATAGAAAACAGAATTATAGAAAACTAATTAGGTTTTTATGGATAACTAGTTTATCTTGACATAAGTTTACTATAATTATATATATACATTCTTTTAAACATCTTATGATAGGTATATGTAAATATATATATATATATTATTTATTTTTCATATTATAACATTTAATTTTATTTTAGTGTTTATTTATGCAGTGTTTAGTTAGCCTCTTCATTTAAACTATAACATTTATAGTGCTGCAGTTAAACCATCCTTAAAATGGCAGAGTTTGTGCCGAATTGGAAAGGTTTTCACGCCGCCTTAGACCCACAGTTTAACGTGGATTCAGATTTACATCTCGTCGATTGCTCACTATTTCATCGAGATAATTAGGACCTGCATTGTCTACGTCGACTCCATCTGTGTTTATATATATATATATATATATATATATATATAATATATATATATATATATATATAAGGGTTGACAAATATACACGATTATTATGATTCTTTCTCGAAAACTATGGGGGATAGACCCACAGTTTAACGTGGATTCAGATTTACATTTCGTCGATTGCTCACTATTTCATCGAGATAATTAGGACCTGCATTGTCTACGTCGACTCCATCTGTGTTTATATATATATATATATATATATATATATATATATATATAAGGGTTGACAAATATACACGATTATTATGATTCTTTCTCGAAAACTATGGGGGATAGAAAATTCTGAAACCTGAATCAGCATCAAAAGTTCTATAAGAAACACCAAATAGTTTTCGTTGTACCCTAGTGTAATTTCTCGCCGAATTGGAAATAACTTGTAAGTAAAAATATAATATAAGGGACTACCATAGAAATGTAAGTGTCTATAATTTATTCACAAGAAACACGATTTTATATATATATGTTACTCGTCCGATCCCGTTATAGCGGATTGGTACACGTCATAGCTCCACCCAGCTACACCGGCAGCCAATCACTACGAATTGGGGCGGAGCTTGGCGATTGTGCATATAAAAGGGGCTATTTTTCAGTTGGGAGTAACAGTAGCTATTTTCGCGTCAGTGAATAATCATTCCCTCCACCATGGACCTGTACGTCTCCCCAGACTTGTATGAAGAAAGTGACGCTGCAGCATTAACGACAATTAGTATTTTTAACGCGATTGACCGTGATGAATTATTCCCAACGCAAACCGTAGAAGATATTTGCAGTGACGCTCCTTACAACCCGACGCAAGGGACTACCATAGAAATGTAAGTGTCTATAATTCGATTTTATATATATATGGATGGGTTGTTGTATCTCGTCAAATAGATACTCGCCAAAAATTTTTTATGTCAATCAATGTTATTTGGTTTTACCTCTTATCCCCATTATGCTAAAATCGAATTTTTTTTATGGCAATCAATGTTATTCCTCGAACCAAAGATATCTTCACATAATGGGGATCTGTCTGTATACTCTGTATATGTTTTAAAAGAATGAACATTATTCCTTTAAGGTCCGATGAGGATTTGACACGTGTTATACAATCTTTTGAAGAATCTCGGAATACGGAGGATATACTGAACAGTCAGCAATGTCACACATCCACCACCATGGACCTGTACGTCTCCCCGGAATTATATGAAGAAAGTGATACTGCAGCATTAACCGCAATTAGTCTTTTCAATGCGATTGACCGTGGCGAATTATTTCCAACGCAAACCGTTGAAGATATTTGCAGTGACGCTCCTTACAACCCGACGCAGGGGAGTACCATAGAAATGTAAGTGTCTATAATTCGTTTTTATATATATATGGAGAGTTGTAGTATCTCGTCAAATAGATACTCGCCAAAAATTTTTATGGCAATCAATGTTATTTGGTTATCCCCATTATGCTAAAATCGAAATTTTTTATGGCAATCAATGTTATTCCTCGAACCAAAGATATCTTCACATAATGGGGATCTGTCTGTATACTCTGTATATGTTTTAAAAGAATGAACATTATTCTTTAAGGTCCGATGAGGATTTGACACGTGTTATACAATCTTTTGAAGAATCTCGGAATACGGAGGATATACTGATCAGTCAACAATGTCACACCGAAATAATGTAAGTGTTTTTCGATCTTTTTGGGGTAAGAAGACAATATATTTTCATAAATTTATTAAATGAAAGAAATCAGTATAAAAACAACTACAGAATATATCGTTACAAATATACGAACAAAAATATTATAATATACAACGAGTACGTACAATTGGAAAACGGATTTTTATCTGTCTGCATACCATTTCATCGTTTCGGCGAGTGTGACACGGGTCAAATAAATTTAAAAAATTTATAAATTCTTTATCACTTGACATATGCATGAGAAATGAGACGCAGTACATTCCGCAAACATTAGTAAAATATCCTTGTATGCGAAATGGGTTCCATACAACTTCGGGAATATGTAACTGAGCGAGAAATTTTACAATAATAGGGTCACTCCAGGGTTGAGTACCGAGTGAATCAAAATAGTACAGGCGCTGTCTATTTTTAAAATAGACAGCGATCCAGTGAATCCCTTCATTACCGATGACATCTGTGTTCGACTACCGCATTCTCGCGTACTTGGCAAACTCAATGTTTCGCAAACACGCCGATAAATTTGGAACGTGTGACTCGCTCCATTACTTTCTGAAGTGTATTAGCATCCATTTTAAAAGTCAGTGATAACGCTCCTAAATCTATCTACTTCTATTAGGGCTTGCGATTCGAGATATACTAGTACACTAATAGGAGCGTCTATAGGCTTGGCGAATTCCAGCCGCATGAGATGTTTCCGCTCTGCTGTGGGGTTAAATGGGTATTTACGCTAGCAGATAAGTCAGGTGTAATGTCAAACGGATAAAGGTTAAATTGATCAATGAATTCTTCCTGCGTTACCCCATTACCAAGCTCATCACAATCACCTGCAATATGGGTCAGATTACTATAGGCTCTGGCACAAAGAGGTAACACAGCGTCTGATGAATAGTCCGTACCCATTGTTCCACCCAAAGCAGTGCCATTAACGTATAGAGTTATATTTTTAAGTCCGAAATTCTCGAATTTAAAGGCACTCTTTTTATATTTTCCATTCACCGAAGCGTGGTCCTGCATGCCGATTAATATCCTTTTAGGAAGATTTCCCAGGGCAATGTTTTCTATCTGCTTCGATGCCAACCCTGCAGGAACCGTATATAGTTTGATCTGCACTCTGTTAATAGGATATTTCACTGTAGCGTTTAGTAAATTTTTCTCAATTTCTAGTTGTTTTGGTGAACTTAATTTCACTCGCCGTACGCGGAGGTATGTGTCCATAATGTGAACCACAACGGCTTTGCACCCTCTTCTTGATCCGCATCCAGATTTAAGCAGATCTCAGGACTCGTGCGGGTGAGCTTTATTTTCATATCCACCCCGTTCACAAGCAACTTCTCCTGGAAAGTGAAATCTGTGTGCAACCGTCCAAAACACTCGTATATTTTCTTTTTAGAATTTTTAAATTTGTCCTTTATACTATTTTCATCTTTAGTTTGATAATATCCCTCGCACTTAAAAAGGTAGCCTTCGCTTCTTTGGAAAAGTTGAGGACATTTTCCAGATAGGCTCGTAGATGATAGTACCCCGTGCCTGCCGATATGTTGGTCTGATTTAAATATACGTCACACTGGTTGAATATGGAGTGCAGAAAGTTTGTTTCAGGGTATACAGCATATTTGTCATCGCAGACCGTTCCATCAGAATGGGCTATACGTAGCTTAGCGTACATGTGCACACAGCTTGGATCAAAAAAGTAAGGACCTGAGCTGGGTATCACGAATTCTATAGGTGCACTCGGGGAACTAATTGTGTTTAAAGGGTTAATTGTAATAAAGTCACTGTGTTCAATAGAAACTTGGGTTGGAGGTAGCTCAAAAAGGGACAGCTCCGATTTACAGCATTGTGAACTACATGGGTGGATGAAGCGTGCCATGGCGAAATAGTGACTCCTCTCTCGACAAGTGGTAAACAAACTATGATTCATGAGATCAATGTCCTTAGCTTATATCAGTCAAAAAAGTGGTCAACCATAGGTTTCATTCGCTTACAGCACTTCTTTTTTGATAGCCTTTTACGTTTAATACCACGTGACCCCTTCTTCTTCCGGGCAGCCCGCTTCTTCTTCTTCCCGCCACCACGCATTTTCTCTTTGCATCTTTGATGATTTCGTCCCGTGTACGCTTTAAATGTTTTTTTAGAGCCTCTTTAGGTTTAGCCCCGGCCAATATGTCTTCTGCAGTGTTAATACCTGATTGTAGCGCTTTCCTTCCAAGGTATCTGGCACCCCTCTTCAGCAAAGGAACAGCCGTACGTAGTATGGATGAAAAAATGGACCCAAGTCCACTACGCGCTGGTATCGCACCCCTCGATAGACGGTGAAAGGCTTTCTATCCATTATAACTCAGTGCGTCGAAAGTGTAGCTTCACTGTTAAGCTCCCGTTACCGAATGGGAAGTTTTCACCCTCAATCGTTCTTATATATATTGAGATATTGGTTATTAAATTAGTTGCGACATTCACATAATGGGGTCTGTCATATGTAATACTCAAACTCCTTCCTCTATGGTTGGGGATGTGAGCAATGCGCAGCAGGCGTGCCTGGGTATCCCCAACAAACTGGTGCTCCACTATATTACTGTAAATATAGCACATGTCTGGGGACCTTTCAGCCAATTTCTCCATCTTCAATTGATACATTAATCTGGACAAGTCATGCTGTGTCTCGTGAAATGTGTCTCTTTGGAAGGCTGCGCTATATCGGCCATTGTTAGAATTTGGAACTTTCTATGGTCTTTAATACGTCTGTTAGTCTTTGATTTTAGGATTAGTGTATGTGCAGGGTTGTTTACGATTTCGTATACTAAATCATTCGTAAGGTTTGAGTTTCTTAAACTTACGTTTAAGCCTCTCACAACATCCTCGGCCGAACCATATTGACCCGGTCCTAGTCTTACTTCTGTACTGTAATACCGTGCAACCTTAGTCCGAGCGATACGCATAGTTTCATCCATAGCTACCCCAGCTTTTTCACACTCGTCAATGTCTCTAAGAATCGTAAAAACGGTTTCTTTATGTTCAATATTTAAAAAGATGGTGTCCAGCTGAATTTCGCATATCCACCTCATACGAATCACGACCCAATTCAATGTGCTTGTGGAGCTCTGTTACAAAGTTGGCTAGTGTGTTGTTAGAGTGTACAGACAGGGACGAGGAGGACGGGAGTGTGACGTAGAAATGGTTAGGAGCCATGTTGCATACTATTTAAGCTTCATTATTGCATCAGCTTTTATATAGGTGTTGAAGCTTTCTGGGTACCCTAGCCATTTCACCAGGTACATTTTTCTCTTTCCTGAACCTTTGCTTCCTAAAATTTTCTCAATTTTAAACACATTTTTTTCTAAATTAAACGCAACTTTCTGCAACTCCTCGCGGTAAAAACCTCCTGAGATTTCTTCCCCATTCAAATCTTCAATGTAATACATCATTATCTCACCTTTAGGTCTCAGCCATAACTTTAAAAATCTCGCGTGTCCATCCTTGCTCAAAACCCTTTGCGAATTTATTCCCCGAACGCGACAGCCTTACATAATCATTGATTTTGAAGCGCGCAGAGTGTGGTGGTGGTGGTGGTGATCCATCTCTTCTCGGGAGCGTACCTCTTTCTAAAACTTCGTTAGGTGTTGTCCCAATCGTGCGATGGTGTGAGCGGTTGTAGGATGATGCCAATGATTCCAGAATGTCTAGAAATCTGTATGTGTTTTTATGTGTAAAATAACGGTGCATGCGTTCCTTTATGGTGCGCTGAACTCTTTCAGCTAAAGAAGCCTTATGTATAGAATTGGTTGTGTAATAGCTGATATTAAACTCTGTCAACATGTTCTGAAAAGCACGGCCTATAAATTCCTTCCCCATATCCGTACAAAAATAGCCAGGAACCCTGTTTCTTTTAACATTAGCGTTTTGGTGGCTTTAGCAACTGTTTCAGGTGATTTATTTTTCAGAGGAACTAGCCACAGATATCTAGAGAATACGTCTATTATGAATAGAATGTAGCGGTAACCATCGTTATACACAGAATACCTTTGCATGTCTGTTAAATCTGCTTGCCAAATAGAATCAATCGAGGAAGCCGTTGTCTTGGCTGTTTTAAACCTTTTTCTCACAGGCTTATGAAGCGTATAAGCGTCCTGCTCCCTCAAAAATCTTTCAACATCTTTTTTTCCTACTCCGTAAACACTTCTGTACAGTCTATCTACGCCGCCGTAAGAGGATGGGTTAGAAACGTCATAATAGCGTTTAGTTAATACGTTAGCCATTTGCGTATTTTAGAGGCACGTGGGTAGGGTTGGTTTAACCTCTTCTTGCTCCTCTTCAAAGGTGTTACCGCCGGGGGTGACGGCGTCTTCAATTGTGTCACATGCGTTGCATGTTCCAAGTCTTTTAACCTGTTCAGATTTCCTATCAACGTTTTAGGGACATTTATTTGTTGTAGTCTTGCTTTAAATGGTGATGGCCTATCCCACTTTCTCACCAGATCATGGACAATGTCTACGATATTCGATCCCTGTACCTTTGATCCTTCCACAATGATCTCGCCTGTATCGGTCCATTGTATGGCGGGATCCTCATTCAATAGATTATAAAGACTTAAGCCTTTACTCCTCAATGTATGTGGGAGGGTGCTTTTTAATACATGTTCGATATGTTGTGTGGCTAATCTTTTTGGTTGGTCAGCTGTATCGTCGGGCTCAGACCCTATGTCGCCATGTCCATCGTCCCCCGTGCTGTGCCTAATAACCACAGGAATCTCTGTAGGGCTCTTATAATTTTCGTACTCGTGAAGAAATTTCTGCAGAGCTTCTTGGTATAAGATTCTTTTCTCATCAGGTGTTTTTTCACTGTTTAATAGAGCTAGCAATTCGCTTTCCATTCTTTTAAGTCTGCTTTTACGGGGATCTAGATCCGTGTCTGGATTCCTTTGCAGTGAAGCGTACACCTCGTGAGGAATCACTACCACTTTCTTCATTATATTAATCTAGTCAGTAAAGGACCCAAAACTGAAAATAAGATGGGGAGAAATGACCTCCTGTTTGTACAATAATTCGTTTTTTCTTCGCTACAGTTTGACTTTTACGAGCGAGTGCACGTATTATGTTCTTGTAGCGGCGTAGGCGAGCCTTCTGATGGGTTTTCATTGATACATTGCAATTTATAACGTTGAGACAGATTTCACAGATGCATTTTAAAAAGTCGGCATCGATATTTTTAATAAACATCTGCTGCATTGCCCGGGGCAGTCGATGATAGATTTTTATTAATTCACGGTATTTCTTTAGTCTCTTTGTCATTCTGGAATATACACCGTTTCAGGCTCGTTTGGAAATATATTCGTTCGCAGAAGCACTCTAAACGTGTTTCGCGGATGAAGGTCGCAAAGCAAATATCCGTAACGCGTGCTTGTAGCTTCTTTATAAACTTCCAAAAACTCCTTACGCTGATTCGGGAACATTTGATTGGCTAATACCCCAATTTGTGATACATCTCTACGTTGCGCGAATAAGACTAGATATTGCGTATTTAACGACACATCGCGCATGTATCTATTTTTGAAAAATAGATTCTGATTGATGAAAAACACGCTTATGTTAAGATGGTGGAGAATACTGTAAATGTCTCGGCAAACGTTTTATCCATCTCCAACATGAGATCGTCAATTACAATGATGTATGTTCATTTCCCTTTAACGAATTAACGTCATATACGCCTTTGTGGAACAAAATATCATCTTGGTACTCGTTGAACACTGATTGATACGTCGAATAGCACCATATAACTTTATGCACAAATTTCGAGAACATCTCTCCCTTTTCTTTAATGATTTTAAGCATAAACACAGTTTTACCACATCCTGTAGGTCCAGATATAATACATGTGGATGGACTCGTGAATCTGAATTTTTCTACAGAGTCCATTTCTAACACGTCACACTCCTAAGTGGGTCATTTACAAAATAATACAAATTTTGAGTGCTGTTCCTTATATTTTGCTTTCTTCTCCCACAGAACCGTGAATGACGATGAGGTAGAGCATCCCATCATTGACATTACGGATGACCTCGACGACAGTGTAGTTGTGATCTCCTCCCCTGCCAACGAACCCTCACCAGCGATACCGGTAGCACGTCCAAAGCGGAGGTATGAGAACCCCACGTCAGGTATAAAGCGCCCGAAATACGCGCCTGTTGCACCAGTAATAGGTCCCCAACCCTCAACCTCTTACGCAACAAGCCCCCCAGCAGCACCTCCCGCTAATATACCCCCTTATTCATCCGCCGCCCCCCGTTCTGTTAAGTCTACAATAATAGAGCCCCAACCATCAACCTCCTACGCAACAGGCCCCCCAGCAGCACCTTCCGCTAATATACCCCCTAATTCATCCACCGCCCCCCCGTTCTGTTGAGGATGCTATAACGCTCGAATTGGTGCGATCCGCAGCCCCCACCCCAGCCTTGACTAGAAATCGGTATAGAGTCAGGGTCGACCCTAGAGCCATGTATAGCAATGGAATTGAGCGCGGGCTACGCCGGGTTGTACACCGTATTATAGAGTTTGCTCTTCAGAACCGCGACGAGCGTGAAGTCAGGACGAGTCTGTCCTTTGGATTCGGGTCAGATGACGGTGATGTAGACGATTATTGGGTGATAGTGCCATTTAGACGTTTGGCGGCTGAAGATGTAGAATATATATTAGGACGTATAATGCAAGCCGCCCAAAGTAGTATAGCCTTTAATATGGACAACTTCACGGTAAATATTGACCGTGTATTCCGTGTTGCGGGTCATAGTGCCATACCGTACACTCTTAACCTCAATTCTCAAGCTATTTATAGACGGCATATAAACGGCGATCGTGGTTGCGGCTTTATAGCAGTAGTCTTGGCTAACATGTTTACTGTACAAAATACACGGGCTCAAAAAATTTGGCTGCCTACGGTCGTGGAACGTGCCCGTAAACTAGCTGTAGACTGTGAACTTGAATTTGACTGTAATATGGGGCCTGAAGAGCTGAGAAGGGTAGAACAGGAAATGAATGTCCGCATAGTTGTATTTGGGTTGGATGATCGTCGTTGGACTGTGTATGTTTTTAAAAGCTGTGTGAGAGATCGTACAAGACCCCTACTTATTTTAGGATTGTCAGGGACAACGTATCTCCCCATCCGTAATATAAGGTGGCTTTACGCGAGTTATGACAAAGTCGAAAATATGGGAGACATCATGATTTGTGTAAGGGATGCCTCGAGTTTGCTGATGATATTGTACGGCATTGTAAAGAATGTCACATGGTATGTGAGCAGTGTAAAAGCACCAAATGTGAAAGCCGTTGTTGACGCTGAGAAGAGAGACTGTGATGTGTGTAGCGTACATTTTTCAATAATAGCTGTTTTGATTTCCATAAATCAATTGGCACGTGCAGGAAAATGAGAATCTGTGAATGTGGTATGTTTCACACAATGGATAATTGGGGAAAATTTAAGCACAAGTGTGACGTAATTCACTGTCCTACATGCCAGGAGAATATAAGGCGGATGGAGTAAAGCATGTATGTTATATGAAAGATGCTAAGCCTAAAAATAACCCTTGTATAACTGTGTACTACGATATAGAAACATATACGAACGCTGAAACCAAAGAGGTAATTCCACATTTACTTGTGAGCCAGACCATCTGTGATGAGTGTATGGGTATCGAATGTGACGAGTGCCCCAAATGCGGTAAACGGACAAACGTTTTTAAAACGAATGTCCGCGATAGTCCTGTGAAACTATTTGTGTCCTATATTGTCAAGTTAGCCGACAAGTTCAAAAAAATGACTGTGTATATTCTCGCCCATAACGGGGCAAAGTTTGACACGCAGTTCCTTTATAAGGAGTTGCTTGAACACGAATCCTCTGAGATATTTACAGGTGATCCATTGAAAAGAGGCAACAAATTAATACAGATGCAGATAAGAGGCAATGTACAATTTAAAGATACTTTATTATTCACACCTTGTAAATTAGCAAAGCTACCCAAGGTGATGGGAGTAGCAGCTGAAGTTTCCAAAGGATACTTCCCTTACACTTTCCTCACCAGCGAGACTTTAAACTACGTAGGCCCACCACCCACCAAACATTATTTTGACTGTATGGATGAACGTGAAGACTTTGATCGATACTACGACAGTTTTAATGAAAGTAACCCTTATAATATAGCTGATGAATGTGAGCGTTATTGCGTGAATGATGTGCGCGTGCTTAGAGTATGTTTCCAGGCCTTTAGAAGGATGTACATAGCCCGTTTCAAATGCGATCCACTGCAAGTCGCAACCACCATCGCATCATTATGTTTTACGGTGTTCAAGAATAACTTCATGCCTAAAGACACCTTAGCCATTATTCACCGAAACAACCCCGCAGTTACGGACACAAGGCTATTTACTGGCTCATACACCTACAGCAACAGACAGGTGTATACATAAAGCACGCCCGCAACACGGGTGAAGTACCCATTAAGATTAATGGACGTGTTTTTTGGGTTGATGGGTTAAGTGAAAACCGTGTCACTGGTGTGAAGACTGTGTACTCCTTTAACGGTTGCTGGTGGCATGGATGCCCCCGTCCTGAGTGCGGAATCGCCGGAGATATCCACGGTAGGTCTCCTGCCGACTGTCTTGCATCGACCCGCACCCGCGATCAACTTATAGGATCACAGTTCACTCACAAAGTCTTGTGGGAGCATGAATATGATGCACGGATGGAGACAGACGAGGTGTACCGTGAGGAAATAAACACGATCAAGCGTTCAATGGTGCTGGATCCTCTCAAATGTGGTGATAGCTTGTTTGGAGGACGTACAAATCCTTTCAGACTATACTTTCCACCTACGGAGGGCGTGAAGCTCCATTACTACGATTTCTGTTCTTTATACCCATACGTGATGAAGAGCAATCCGTACCCCGTGGGCGCTCCTGAAAACTGGGGACCTAGCCTACCCTCCATCAATGAATTTTCAAAAAATTTGAATGATCGTTACTTTGGGCTCTCTTTCGTAGACGTACTCCCCCACGCAATTTATGGATGCCGATCTTACCTGTCGTTATCGACGACAAGCTCATGTTTCCCCTGTGCGTGAAGTGCGCGGAAGAGGATAACGGCGAATGTAACCATATACCCCACCAGCGTAAGATCAGAGGCGTATATACAAGTCCTGAGCTGGCCCTAGCCGTACGCCATGGTTATAGAATACTGAAGATACATGAGGTGTGGAGGTTTCAGAAGCTACCCAACCTTTTCACACCATATATAAACGCCTTTTTGAAGGATAAGGTTGAGGCGTCAGGGTATCCGCGAGGAGTTGATACCGAAGATGAAAAGTCTGCCTATATTCAACGTTACCGCGACCGCGAAGGTATACAACTTGATCGTGTCCAAATTGTAAAGAATCCTGGCAAGCGCTTTAGTGCAAAGTTGTGTCTAAACAGTCTATGGGGAAAATTTGCGCAGAATACCGGCAGAGGGAGCATTCATTTGGCACAAAGTTATAGCGATGTCTGGGATTATGCCAATGCTCCCGATAAAGAGGTCATGGAGATCGTGAATGTAGGTAATACTTACATAATAAAGTACAACGACACTGAATTTGCCACAGATACCTCAAGGGTTACAAACATACCTGTGGCCAGCTTCACAACAGCCTACGCCCGTATAAAACTTTGGGGTCTATTGCATTCTCTTGGGCGGAGAGTATTGTATGCCGATACAGATAGCGTGATATTCACAGAGAGGGAGGGTGAATACATGTCCGCTATTGGGGAGTTCCTCGGCGAGCTCACTGATGAGATCAAGGACGAGTATGAGGACAACGCTTACGCCGACTCTTTTGTCTCAACAGGACCTAAGACTTATGGGGTACGGGTCAGGGTGGGGGAGGAAATGAAATATATCGTGAAGGCAAAGGGTATTACGCTCAACCATGCGAATCGGCTGGTTGTTAACTTTGAATCGTTGAAGGATCTAATATGTTTGGACGATGATGAGGGCGAACAACCTCCCCAACTAATTGTAGGCACCCACAATTTTCGGGCGCAGAAGCTGGGGGGCGTGAAGGAACTTAGGGGTACGAAGGTGTGCCGTAACACCTATAGGAAACGTTACCAGTTACCTGGTACCTATGATACCGTACCCTTTGGATACCAAAACGATTGATGCTTCTATTGTTAACTCACACGTATTTGTCTTGTACATAATCGTATCTATTGATTTATTACACGTATTTGTAAATATATATATAACTTGAATATCTCGTTTATTAAATCGTATTTGTAAAGTATCTATTGATTTATTACACGTATTTGTAAATATATATATAACTTGAATATCTCGTTTATTAAATCGTATTTGTAAATATATATAACTTGAATATCTCGTTTATTAAATAAATCATGTTTCAATTAGCGTTTCACTTTCTCCTTTGTGTGTGTGTGTGTGTGCAGGTGAAAGTTCTAAGCTCCGCCCACTGTAAGACCGTGAGTCATGCTACTATCTGGGAGTCCCTGCGTGGTCAGTCGACTGCAGTAAGCCCGAGAGATCAGACGTGTATTCAAATGGCTACCTTTAATATTGCTTGTACAACGTTTATGAAATGGTATTCAGCAAAGTGTCAGGATGTGGTGGATACCAAAAAACTTCCTATTCCTCCCTCCTATACCTCTTTTAAAAACACATTGGATTGTGCGAAGTTCCAAGATGTACAAATACTCTACGGATGTTCTGGTGAGACCGTTGAAGGCTTTCGTTGCACAGACGATGTGCTGAAGTATACTGCAGAGCTAAACTTTATAAAGTCTCACATACACCGTGAAGTAAAAGAAACAACGCGTGCAGAAGAGAAGCAGCAGGTATGGATAATGAGTCTTGCGGATGGGTGGTATGACAAGCGGTATTACGTCATGCTACACCATGTCGATTACTCATACCCTACGACTGAAAATGTGAATCTCGTGATCATGGACAATCTTAAGTATTTTTATCACTATATTAACGTATATCATGATGAGGTTCGTAGTGAGGTTGTGGCTAGTGCCCTGCGTGAGTTTTTAACAGACTTTAGAGACGAGTATCGTTTGATGGGCAGAAGGGAAAAATATGAGCATATGTTCCTCTCAAATAGTGCGCCGGAGTGTGAAGATGTTTAGTAAAACATAAAATGTTCCTAGTTCTTATCCTGAGGTAAAATGTCTGGTGCGTAGGCTTGTAGTGATGAAATTAATTCTTGTACCGAAATATGTACAACAATTCGGTACGACTCGCGGATCATACGAACAAGCCCATTCACGTATCATCGAGTCAGCCGCCCGTCGAACCGTTCCTGCCTACCTGCGTGCCTCACACGGCTCATAGTTATCTCAGAGCTTGAACCGAGTGGACGTGCGCTCCTTGAATACGATGGAACTTCCTTTGAGCAGCATTATCAACGCCTCGTACGATGTGTCCGTGACGAAATCGTTGCGCGTGTTCAGGCGTAATTCCGGTACCATTAGCTATGTACTGGAAACGGAATGTAGACAAACAAACAAACGGGTTTATTTAAGTGTCGAGGAGATGAATAGAATCTTCGTGATAGTTGAGAAGTGGAGTGAAGATCGTTATAAAATACCTGCTAACGTAGGTACAAGAAGAGAGCAGATTAGTGACGCACCCTCATACGCCGTTGTATGTACGTTGTGTATAAATAACGATCGGCCGTGCATTGATATACGGCTGATGTGGAAGAATGCTTCTGATAATAACGCTGTTGTTCCTACGCGAAACAGTTTCATCCTCGACAGAATGTTTGAAATCGTCGGATTCCGCAAGCTGAAACCTATATTAGACGCGCGTGTTACGGACATGCTTTATTTTGATACAGTACTTGAATACGCCTACACCGCTCTGCTCGATGGGTTTACCGAGTGTAGGGCTAGTGAGAATGGTCTAGTGCTGGATGTTTATTTAAAAAGTTTAGACTCTTTGAAATACCATGAACTTTGGTACAAAGCAATTGATCGGTACAAGGCTGAGCTCACCTACACCGTTCACCCTGAAGAACTATTTCTTTATATAACGCGCAGTTGTCGTAACGATTTAGAAGATTATTTCAATTGCCGCTATGTTGAGTGAGTTCACTATTGAAAAGCTCGAGTCGGTAGAAATAAACCCTCGATTGGAAAAGCGTGCTTATAAACTTGTGTTTAATAATATAGCTAACGATGAACTCTTTGTGCGTGCTTTTGATTGTATTCTAGACGTATTTAAAGATGACTTACCAACCGGTTGTAAAGTAGGAACAAAAATAGTACTGAACGATATGAAAGCCCTTCATATCGAATACAGGTTTCCCTATACTTTAAGCGGTGAAATATTATTAAGCCGCATATACTGCGTAATGCAGAGCAATAATGATGTAATTGTAAACTCGATTAAGACCGAGTTTAGTATTTTTAAAAAAAAGTGAAATGTATTTATATATTTTGCTTGATATTTCTCCTGTACTGATTATATGCATATTTCTATTATTATTGAATTGTATTTATATATTTTGCGTGATATTTCCCCTGTACTGTTATGATTATATGCATATTTTCTATTATTATTGAAATGTATTTATATATTTTGCGTGATATTTCCCCTGTACTGTTATGATTATATGCATATTTCTATTATTATTGAAATGTATATTTATTTCTATTTGAAATCTATATTTATTTTATATATATCCATAATTGTGTGTATATTTCCTGTACTGTTATGATTATATGCATATTCCTCAATTATTATTGAAATGTATATTTATTTTCTATATATTTATAATAAACAGAATGATGCAATGTTGTTTTACTTAATTATATCATGTTACGCCTTCTAAACCTACTACCGGTATTCTAAACCAACTTTTAAGAAATATAATAATGTATACAATGGTATCGCTAGAAAGTGGTATCTGGCAACTCAGTCTTCGATTAGAATTAAATGAATACATGGTGCTATCTGGCAACTCAAGCCATTTACGCCTTCTAAGCCAGCTGGCTGATTAGGAGTCTATAATAATGTATACAATGGTATCGCTAAAAAGTGGTATCTGGTAACTCAGTCTTCGATTAGAATTAAATGAATACATGGCGCTATCTGGCAACTCAAGCCATTTACGCCTTCTAAGCCAGCTGGCTGATTAGGAGTCTATAATAATGTATACAATGGTATCGCTAAAAAGTGGTATCTGGCAACTCAGTCTTCGATTAGAATTAAATGAATACATGGCGCTATCTGGCAACTCAAGCCATTTACGCCTTCTAAGCCAGCTGGCTGATTAGGAGCCTATAAAACAACGCCTACTCGGCTGAAGTCTTAATATGCACTTGGCTCCTGCCAGGTGAACACCTCTCCTCCTTTCTCTCCTCCTTTCTCTCCTTTCTCTTGGGGGATAACGCCGCCTCCAAGTTTTCCTTGTTGCACCTGCAGCATCCCCCCTTTGGGGGAATTTTTTTTCCTTTTTTTTTCTTTTTTGTTTGCAACACCCCCCTTTGCAACAACCCCCCTTTGCAACATTACGTAATCACTTGCAACATTCTTGCACTCTCCCCTTTTGTGGCTATACTACTGAAGGGAATAGGATTCAAGAACCGAGGGAAGTTTGAGAAGTGAATATTGAGCCCTATTTAGGAAAGTTTAATTAGTAAAACAAGTAAGAAAAGTTTGATTAATAGCAAAGCATTTATAAACATTGAAATATATTTGAAGCGTACGAGAAAAACGGATACTGTAGGTTTTTTCAAAGGCTTTAAGTAAACAAAGATGCAGTTCAATGTTACACCATGAGAGAATTTTAATAGTGAATTCATTACTAAGAGTGGTGTCGCTTCAGCGGTAAGATTAAGTCCCCTGCATGTATAAATTGTACGTGAATTTTTCTGGGATACAAAAAAGATCAGCTGCATTACCCACGTAGGCCATAAACAATATGTAGGACCAAAAATACTTTTCTCAGGAACACCAGATACATACGAACAGTTTTACCTCATTTCAATATCCTTTTTAATTTATTACGTACACAAGTTCAAATATATGTACAGTTTAGTTCAATATTTTGAGCTCAGTTCTGATTTAAGAGATTCCGCTGTCCGCGACTGGCTTACTACAGCAAGTATAACCGTTTGAAGGGTTAAAAACTGACACACTATAGGTTTTAATTTTTAAAAAAGTTTATTTTAAATTGAGTAGCATCTAGTACAGTTACAAATATTTGAATTAATAAATTATTATCAATTGTTATAACCCAATACACTAATTGTATTACCTCGCATTCAAAAACAGTAAAGATTTAATTCTTCCGATAACAATTTTCATATTTCTTCAACTGTAATATTATGAAGCTGGAATTATTTTTTTTATTATTATTATTTTGTCCCTTTGCAGCAAATGAGTGAGAAACAGTGGCCGGATTTAGAAATTATAAAAGTGTTTATAAAGTCCGCAAAATGTCTAACTGTAGATACAGCTAGAGTATAATGTTAAAGAAATTATTACTTGATAAAAATTTTGTGCTGTTGTTGGCGGTTTTGGTGCGTCACTAAACAATATAAATGATATGGTGTTAATAAGGATAAATAATTAGGTGAACCGAAGGTTCTCAGTGGATCTGGGCTGTGTCTCCGGGCGCTTCTGGATGTGACTACACTTCACTCAAAAAAACTCCAGAACGTGCCCTGACCCCGCAATCTCATTCACTCGATCCCTTTAACCGGCTTCACGTATTAACGAGAACCCGTGAAAGTGAAAGTAACGACCGTAGACGACGTACTTATGCTAATTATTATTATTATTATTATTATTATTAATATTATTATTATTATATTAAATAAATACAAAATACATAGACAAAAAATATATACAAGTGTGTACACTCAGGTAGGGTGGAGCGAAAAATCCTTTTTTTCTAGTATGAAGTTCTAATAGTGATTAAAAGTTGCATTTAGTAGACGATATATATCTGCCAAAATACGAGTTCATTTGTTTAATATTTTCAGCTGCCACCAGGGGGCTAAAGTTAACACAATTTTGGGTAAAAAGGAAAAAAATGCTTCTATTTTAGGTTTATCAAACTATTATAAAATTTTATCTTAGAATTATCTAATAGATTGATTAAGATTCTTAAATGATAAGAATTCGTTTCGTAAAAATGCCTTTTCATATGCTTAATATCTTCAGCTGCCACAAGAGGGCTGAAGTTAACTTAAAAATGACAATTAAGTATGATTCTGTATTTACTTGAAAAAGGGAACAGTAATAAATTAGAATGTCTCTCCTCCTTTATATTGGCTTGAGACAGTTAAGAAACGTTATTTCGTGCCTTAGCGGAGTTACCACCCTTTCCCCAACCAACCTCCCTCTAGAAAGGGTTCTTGCTGAAGACTATTTAGTAATTTGCTTTTGTGTCAAATTTTGGCTGTTTTTTCCTTGATTCTAATGTAGCACGAATCCAACCGTCTCTGTTTGTAGGTCCGCAGACTGATCCAGCAGCGTCTGTAACGAGCTTGACGCATCTCTCTACGGCTTGTGTATGACATGGAAACTGAAATAATTCTGAATGAAGAGTAGTACCATGTTTGATGCATGATTCAATATCATCAAGAGAAACTCCTTTGGTTATCGGTGGTTCTGCTATCTGAAAATCTTGCCACATAATGAGATCTGTATAGTCTTTGGCATAAAAATTTATTTCTGGCACCTTAAAATACCTGATAACATCTGTTTCTTGAATGCATGCCCTTGCTTTTATGATACGCCTAAATCCCAACTGACGCACATGCTCCCTTTCATCAGCTATCATTGCAATGAGAATGTTTTCTTGATTTGCGTAATATGCATTTCGCTGAATGACTGAGTCATGTACTCTCCTAAGCTCTTCACGGAGATACCGGCTTCTTGCAATCATATGCCACATATGTTTAGCACCATATTGGCATAATGGTTTTCGCTTTATCTGAAACCACATTGGTGCGTATACCCTAACAATGAAAGTAGCTAATTCTTGTAAATTGCCTGAAGGATTCTCTGTGCTTGCATATAACCGCAGAGTCCTGTTTGCTGTGGTGAGCCACCTTGAATGTAATATATTGCCTGGACTCTTATGACTAAGACTCTTTGAGAATGTTCCACTTGATATAGCCTTGTGAATTTCAAGAAGGTATTTCTGGTCAGTACTTATGTCATCTACATCAACTTCACAGATGTCCTCTTGAATTTCAATGGGTTTGAAGTTAACTATGGGAAGCTTTTCACAGTCTGAAAGTGCTCGGCCAATTTCTCCTGAAAATGCTCTTGGTCCAGTAGTGGTACCATCCAAGTGATGAAACAGATGGCGCAATGGAAGTTCATTAAGGTGTAAAAGGCATATCAGCCACTGCAATGGCTTATTAAAGGCTTCTTCCAGTAATCTTATTGTGCCTCCAATACTACCAGTGTTAACCACTGTCGAATCACAGCCAACTGCAACGATGTTCCCTATATCAACATTCCTTTCTTTCAAGCAATTCACTAGCGCTGTGCAAATGTATTTAGCTTTGCCACTGGAAGGTGTCACATGTGCAAAGTAGAGAGAGTGTGGTTCAGATATTATGCTGATATGCTCTTCGCGTTTGGTTCTTTGGTGGTTAGAGCCATCACTCTCCTGGACTTGAATCATTGTTTTATCCTTTCTGCCATCAAAGTATAATCCCCGCATGGTTTTTGGCTCTCCTATCTGTTGTAGTTCCTTTCTCTGTTTTTGTCTTTCACGTTTTAGCTTACTTCTGTCTATAATATTCCCTTTGTCTTCGGGAGTAACAATTTTAAGATCTGCCAATACTGCAGAAGCAACAGCAGCCCCAACTCTGTCCGACATTTTAAATCTATCACAAGTAATTGCTAATGAAGGCAGTGGCTCACGCATCTGTTGTTCTGATATTACATATTGAGTCGAGGTTGTATCTTCCTCATTATCTTCAGATATCTCTTCTAGTTGTTGAAGTTCACTTGTCTCTGTTTCGATTTGTAAGTTGGACGTATTGGTTATAGCAGCACTAGTTGTTTGTGAGGATTCCAGACGTGCTTTTTCAATTTCCTTTCGATGTTCTCTTGCTTGTAATCGTCTTGTGTGTGCTATGTCAATGCTTCCTATCACCATTATTCTGCGTGTTCGTTGGTCATTTAAAAAATCCTGCTCTTTTGGAGGGACTTTCTTACTCTTTTCACATGAGCATCTCCTAAACTCCTTACATTTGCAGGTGCAGATGTCAAACAAAGTGCATTTTGAAGAGTTTTCAAATTCTTCAAGCTGATTTTTGTACTTAGGCTGATCCTTGCGTGACTTGTATGGCTTTAATAAGGACCTGTATTTATCATGGTACACTCGCATCATCTGTAAAACGCGTGTATGTGAAACTATTGGCAAAGAGACCTTCCAAATATTTTCTACCTTTTTTGAAACTGCCTCTGCTATTTCAGAAAATGAAGGCTCCTTGTTATTCATCTGCTCCTTCACTAAATGTTTTGTGAACAGGTAATCTTTCATAATGCAGTTATAAGTTGGTAGTTGCATATTACTCATCTCACAAGGTACTTCAAATATGGCACACTTCATATGTTCTCTAGTGAAATGTTTATATTTAGTATTTGATGCCATAATATTTTAAGAAAAATTCACAATCACAAAATATCCTGTAACATCAAAACATTATATAATTAATATATATAATATATTTTATAAGTATATATAATATATTATATAAATATAAATATATTATATAAATAAACTAAAATTATATAATACATTATAACAAGCATTTTATAATAAAATCAATATTATCTCTATATAAATCATTTTAAAATAAAGTTTTATAATATTCCGATCATATTAAAAAACTCTCCGATCAACTGAGCGACTAGGCCTACTACCTAAGAAGACAAGTGTTAACACACTGTTCTAATGACTCACAGAAAGAAATTCCTTCACACCAAAACCCTCCCCCACAACCCTCCCCAAACCCTCCCCCACAACATTCAGTGTAGTCTCAACATGACTCAGTTACTCTAAATTGTGTTAAATTCAGCTCTCTTGTGGCAGCTGAAGATATTAAGCATATGAAAAGGCATTTTTACAAAACGAATTCCTATCATTTAAGAATCTTAATCAAACTATTAGATAATTCTAAGATAAAATTTTATAATAGTTTGACAAACCTAAAATAGAAGCATTTTTTTCCTTTTTACACAAAATTGTGTTAATTTTGGCCCCCTGGTGGCAGCTGAAAATTTTAAACAAATGAACTCATATTTGGGCAGGCGTATTTCGTCCACTAAATACAACTTTTAATCCCTATTAGAACTTCATACTATAAAAAAAGTATTTTTCGCTCCACCCTAGACTGTACAGTCTGAAAACACATACATTAATGTCCCATATACTGTATAACGCCTAACCTATCCCTAATTAAATGAGGTTACCACTCAGCTTCGGAGAGGAAAAATGACAAATACTTGTATGCCCAAGCTTCGTCCGAATCGTTCGTTGTGTGAGGTATACGCTATCACCAGTGTGTTGGTCCCCGGATCCGAAGCCTGCAATAATCATGAATAACAATTTATAACTTACCCTTAGAATTTAACTACAATTTACGCACACACAAGAAAGATAATACTTACTGTATGATAGACAAAAGTGAATTTTAAATTTATATTACAAACATTAATACATTATATAGTAATTCTCTTGCCCGTATTATCGGGCTTCAATACGTAAATTAATCCAATCAGGTGCCGACCCTTACGTTTAAAGCCTATACAGTATATAATTATAGACACCAATAAATATTTATATTCATTAATAATGTAAGCCAGTTTTAACAAATTTAATAATTACATTGGGCAACAAAAAAAAATTTTTTTTCGTGTCCCAAGAATGAAAATACCTTATTCTTATAGTATTTTCTGTGCTGAATCCAAATAAGTTTGTAAAATTTCTCTATCAGGTCTGGTTTTTGTGTGACATGCAATTTAATTTTTAAAAACCCATATAGTTACATACTTATTAAAATATGATCGAAAAGACATACCTGTAGTTTAAAAAGTAGCTTGTTTTGACTTTCTGCTCTGCTTTGCCTCAGGCATGTCTCTCTTAAGAGTCCAGCAATAGTCATCCAGCATACTGGGGCTCAGTAGTATAGCCGAAAAAGGGGAGAGTGCAAGAAGTTGCAAGTGATTACGTAATGTTGCAAATGGGGGTGGGAGTTGTTGCAAATGGGGGTGGGGGTTGTTGCAAATGGGGGTGGGGGTGTTGCAAAAAAAAATCCCAAAAAAATCCCCCCCCCCAAAGGGCCCTTTGTTGCCAACCGGGTTTGCAAGGGGCATGCAACTTGGAGGCGGAGTTCTCCCCCAAGCTATTCCCCCAAAAGGGCCAGAAAGGAGAGAAAGGAGGAGAGGTGTTCACCTGGCAGGAGCCAAGTGCATATTAAGACTTCAGCCGAGTAGGCGTTGTTTTATAGGCTCCTAATCAGCCAGTTGGCTGAGCCAAGGGGGGGGAGGGGTACACCTGAAGGAGAGAGAGAGAGAGAGAGAGAGTAGTAGTCTTTGATTGCAAGGCATGCAACTTGGAGGCAAGTTCTCCGCCAAGCTATTTTCGTTTACCTAACCTAAGAGGCCTCTAAGGGGTTTTCCCAAAGGGACAGAAAGAGAAGGACCAGAGGTCCTTGCTCGGCTGCGAGCCGAGCTTGTAATGACTCCGTCAATCGTCTCTCGGTCTTTTATAAACCTCTATTCTGGCTGAGTTGCCAGATAGCGCCATGTATTCAGTTGCCAGATAGCAATATTTAAAACCATATATTAATCATCCATCTAAATAGTGTACCACAATATATATTTATATGACGGTAGTTAATCGATGAATCCAATTAAATTATGTTTATTAAATAAATAATTTTTACACACTTAACTTTTATTATAAATATTTAAGTCACGAATACCAGTGGGAAAAACGAGCGGAAAAGAAAATTTGCGAAACAATTCAAAACATACGATCATCATTCCCCCAACCATCTGCGCTTGTATATATAATAAACTAATGAACCACTCGTGTGCACAAACCATATAAAATACCACAATATATGACGGTAGTTAATCGATGAATCCAATTAAATTCTGTTTATTAAATAAATAATTTTTACACACTTAATTTTTATTCTAAATATTTAAGTCACGAATAACGAAACGAAATGAAAATTTACGAAACAATTCGAAACACACGCTCCTCATTCCCCCAAATCCCCCCACCCATCTGTACTTGTATATATAATAAACTAATGAATCACTCGTGCTCACAAACCATATAAAATACCACAATATATTTATATAGTTAATCAATTGGAAGATTCAACCATACAAAATACCACAATATTTTATATAGTTAATCAATTGGAAGATTCAACCATATAAAATACCCCAATATATTTATATAGTTAATCAATTGGAAGATTCATTTAAAGTTGAAATTAGCCAAAACACAATCCGCTATAACGGGGTCGGACGACTAATGACATCTTTATATTTTCGAAGAACACCTGCTGGTTGAGAGACCTTCCTTCCAGTCGGCTCTTGATAAGTCTCCCTTCACTCCAAATGAAAAGAAAATTTACGAAAAAAAAACCACACGATTGTCATTCCCCAAACCCATCTGTGGATATATATATATATATATATATATATATATATATATATATAATAAACGAATAAACAACTTGTGCACACACACACACACACACACACACACACGCGGAAAGGCAGAAACTAGGTCAATTCGAATCGTCTCCCTAGAGACCTTTTTGGACGAGGGTTAATCCTTCCTCAAACTATTCGAGCAAAAACCACCGCTCACTCCGTTTCTTATTATCATCATTATTATTATTATTTCTACAATGAAAATATTTTATATTTACGCGTAACTTAGATCCACAGTTTAATGTGGAAACCGAACGCTCTTTTAAAAATATAATTAGAGGAACTTTCAGGAGCGAGTGGTTATTTATTCAATATAAGAAGTTAAGCATTAAGCATTGTTTTTCCTTTCACGAGGAAAGGATTTCTGCAAGTGTCTATAATTCGATTTTATATATATATATGGATGGTCGTTGCTTACTCTTCCACATTTCAACATAACAGGATTATTGAACCGGATTTAAAATAACAGGTTCATTTGATCCAAGACAGTAGTATGACCGAAAAGCATGCGTGATTTTCTCTTTAATAATAATAATAATAACAACTAGCTCGAAGAGTGACAACGGTTCAGGTTTTCACTCCACCTTAGACCCACAGTTTAACGTGGAAACCGAATGCTCTTTTAAAAATATAATTAGAATATATTTACAATTTCTTTATTATAAAATGTGGAACATGCAGCCTTCAGTGAACAGCTGTTCTGTGGATCGAAATACATCTCGTCAGGGAGTCGTTGCTTACTCTTCCACATTTCAACATAACAGGAATATTGAACCGGATTTAAAATAACAGGGTCATTTGATCCGAGTCAGTAGTATGACCGAAAAGCATGTTAATGCATCATTTGATCCGAGTCAGTAGTATGACCGAAAAGCATGTTAATGCATGATTTTCTCTTCAGTAATAATAACAACTAGCTCGAATTGTAACAACGGTTGAGGTTTTCACACGACCTTAGACCCACGGTTTAACGTGGAAACCGAATGCTCTTTTAAAAATATAATTAGGATATATTTACAATTTCTTTATTATAAAATGTGGAACATGCAGCCTTCAGTGAACAGCTGTTCTGTGGATCGAAATACATCTCGTCAGGGAGTCGTTGCTTACTCTTCCACATTTCAACATAACAGGAATATTGAACCGGATTTAAAATAACAGGGTCATTTGATCCGAGTCAGTAGTATGACCGAAAAGCATGTTAATGCATCATTTGATCCGAGTCAGTAGTATGACCGAAAAGCATGTTAATGCATGATTTTCTATTTAATAATAATAATAACTAGCTCGAAGTGACAACGGTTCAGGTTTTCACTCCCCTTAGACCCACAGTTTAACGTGGAAACCGAATGCTCTTTTAAAAATATAATTAGGATATATTTATAATTTCTTTATTATAAAATGTGGAACATGCAGCCTTCAGTGAACAGCTGTTCTGTGGATCGAAATACATCTCGTCAGGGAGTCGTTGCTTACTCTTCCACATTTCAACATAACAGGAATATTGAACCGGATTTAAAATAACAGGGTCATTTGATCCGAGTCAGTAGTATGACCGAAAAGCATGTTAATGCATGATTTTCTCTTTAATAATAATAATAACAACTAGCTCGAAGAGTGCCAAAGGTTAAGGTTTTCACTCCGCCTTAGACCCACAGTTTAACGTGGAAACCGAATGCTCTTTTAAAAATATAATTAGGATATATTTATAATTTCTTTATTATAAAATAAGTTAACAATTGAAATTATGTTAACACAAGAATTTGTGAAAACATTACTAATAACTTGTAAGTAAAAATAAAAATATAATATAAGGGACTACCATAGAAATGTAAGTGTCTATAATTTATTCACAAGAAACACGATTTTATATATATGGAGGGCTGTAGTATCTCGTCAAATACTTCATTTAGATACTCACCATTATGCTAAAATCGAAATTTTTATGGCAATCGTTTTAATCTCGCCGAATTTGAAAGATCTGGAGTTATAATTTCAATAAAGAACAGAGTTAAAATAAATCAGATGATTGAGCGCGAAAGCTGAACCGTGCACCCTTTGCATTAAGCAAACGTGGTTGCGACTTGCAACGAACTATGTACACCCTTCTAAAGGTCTGGAAGCAGCTGTTACCCTTAAAAGCCCAAATCTCCAAATCTCCAAATCAATATGGCTTCCGTAATAATAGAACAACGGAAATGGCTATTTTAAATCTTATGGAAAATGTAAATATAGCTAAGGAGAACAAAGAAATAATGATATCAATAAACTCTTCCTAAATACCAGTAAAACAAATTTCATGATTTTTACTAATAAAAGAAATGTATATCTTGATGAATTTAATGTTAATGAAATCGCCATAAAGGAGTGTACTGTAACAAAATTTCTTGGTGTAGTGCTAGATAAGAAACTGCAATGGAGTGATCATGTAAATTATATCTTTTAACTAATATTTTGGGAAAACTCTGAGTAAATGGAAATATTATTTTCTCGAAAACTATGGGTGATAGAAAATTCTGAAACCATATTTGGAATCAGCATCAAAGTTCGATAAGAAACACCAAATAGTTTTCAAGAAATGTTGTTCCCTAGTGTAATTAACTCTTTCTCGCCGAATTGGAAAGGTTTTCACTCCGCCTTAGACCCACAGTTTAACGTGGATTCAGAAATACATCTCGTCAGGGAATGATTGCTCACTATTTCATCGAGATAATTAATACTCATATACACGACCTGCATTGTCTATAAGATCTGTGACGCGTGGAGCCTTCAGAAGAGGTGCCAGATACCATTGTATACATTATCATGGAGAGCTGCCAGACACCATTGCTCAGGTACACAGTTGACAGATTGTACCATTTATTTTCTTAAAAGTTGGTTTAGAATTCCGCTAGTAGGTTTAGAAGGCGTAACATGATGTAATTAACCAAAAGAATTAAGTAAAACATCATTGCATCATTCTGTTTATTATAAATATATAGAAAATAAATATACATTTGAATGATAATAGAAATGAGGAATATGCATATAATCCATCAATATAACAGTACAGGAGAAATACACACACACACACACACACACACACAATTATGGAGATATATAGAAAATAAATATACATTTCAATAATAATAGAAATGAGGAATATGCATATAATAACAAAAAAAACACACACACACACACACACACACACAATTATGGAGATATATAGAAATAAATATACATTTCAATAATAATAGAAATATGCATATAATCATAACAGTACAGGAGAAATATCACACAAATATATAAATACATTTCACTTTTTTCAAAATACTAAACTCGCACTTAATCGAGTTTACAATTACATCATTATTGCTCTGCATTACGCAGTATATACGGTTTAATAATATTTCACCGCTTTAAGTATAGGGAAACCTGTACTCGATATGAAGGGCTTTCATATCGTTCAGTACTATTTTTGTCCCCACTTTACAACCGGATGGTAAGTCATCTTTAAATACGTCTAGAATACAATCAAAAGCACGCACAAAGAGTTCATCGTTAGCTACATTATTAAACACAAGTTTATAAACACGCTTTTCCAATCGAGGGTTTATTTCTACCGACCCGAGCTTTTCAATCGTGAACTCGTCTTCACTCAACATAGCGGCAATTGAAATAATCTTCTAAATCGTTACGACAACTGCGCGTTATATAAAGAAATAGTTCTTCAGGATAATTTTCACGAACTAGGCACATTTTATAATGTTTTACTAAACATCTTCACACTCCGGCGCACTATTTGAGAGGAACATATGCTCATATTTTTCCTTTCTGCCCATCAAACGATACTCGTCTCTAAAGTCTGTTAAAAACTCACGCAGGGCACTAGCCACAACCTCACTACGAACCTCATCATGATATACATTAATATAGTGATAAAAATACTTAAGACTGTCCATGATTACGAGATTCACATTTTCATTCGTAGGGTATGAGTAATCGACATGGTGTAACATGACGTAATATCGCTTGTCACACCACCCAACCACAAGACTCATTATCCATACCTGCTGCTTCTCTTCTGCACGCGTTGTTTCTTTTACTTCACGGTATATGTGAGACTTTATAAAGTTTAGCTCTACAGCATACTTCAGCACATCGTCTGTGCAACGAAAGCCTTCAACGGTCTCACCAGAACATCCGTAGAGTATTTGTACATCTTGCAACTTCGCACAATCCAATGTGGTTTTAAAAGAGGCATAGGAGGGGGAATAGGAAGTTTTTCGGTATCCACCACATCCTGGCACTTTGCTGAATACCATTTCATAAACGTTGTACAAGCAATATTAAAGGCAGCCATTTGAATACACGTCTGATCTCTTTTTTCTTCTACGCTGGCGAATACACATCTGATCTCAAGGGCTTACTGCAGTCGACTAACCACGCAGGGAACACAGATAGTAGCATGACGCACGTTGCTGGTCTTACAGTGGGCGGAGCTTAGAACTTTCACCTGTGCACACACAAAGGAGAAAGTGAAACGCTAATTGAAACATGATTTATTTAATAAACGAGATATTCAAGCTATATATATTTACAAATACGATTTAATAAACGAGATATTCAAGTTATATATATATTTACAAATACGTGTAATAAATAAGTTAACAATAGGCAGATCAATGATTATATTCAAGACATATATATTTAAAAACACGTGATAAATAAGTTAACAATTGAAATTATGTTAACACAAGAAATAACAGAAAACACAAGAAAAACAAATGCTTAGATTTGGTGATCACAAGCAACAGTAGCCTAATACTTTAAAGAAAGTATTCTATTAAATACTTTTAGCCTATGTTCACGAATTAATACCGGTTTTAAAATAGATTCGAGACGAAGAACGTCTGGACTGATTTTATAGAAATTCAAGGATTCCAAGTTGATCACGAGAGAAGTTATGTAGTCATCTTCCATGCTGCAAAATCTCGTCGTTTGCCTGTCTGCTCAGAGCACCGACAAGAGGTAAGATCGAATCCACATCAACACAAAATTTTAGTCGCTAAAATAGCAGCCTGAGTGTTGTTCATGTTCTAAATTATCTTTGATTCGTTTTGGTAAAATTGAGTAAACTGCAGCCTTTGTTTCCTGATCAGAAACTCTCCGTCTTTTTCTGGTATGGTGCAAGGTATCGTTGCAACCATATTCACTGCTCGAGTCTACTTCACAGTCGTTGCCTTCTAATCTAGATTTACGCTCTTCACTAATGCATTCAATGGGTGAATAATCATCTTGGTTGATATTATTGACACCACAATCGAGAGGGCTCACTGGGGTAACGGACACTTCAGGTAATGGTGCGGGCGCTTGAGGTGAGTCGGGGACAATCTCCTCAGGTTGCCTTGTGGGGGGGGGGAATATTGTGTGGAGGTAATTATGTGCTGCTTCTAAGTAAACAAAACGGGCTTTATGTAACACAGTGGCAACTAATAATGATTATGCAAAGATGCACCAGCTCTTCTGGAACGTCTGGATGCAATTTTACCGAGCGATATATTTATCAACTTGTGTGCTTCAAACCCGTTTGAAACGTCAGATATCATGTTCACCACCTAGGAATTGGTCAAGGCACAGAGAGCTAACTAACACGACTCTATCCTCTATTTCCAATCTTGTAATGAGTTAAAGTGAAAGTTTCGCCTGCCTTTATACAATGTCGTTTTGACGTCATTATCAAGCTCCACGCAGGAAATTTCCAGGTAGTAGCATGAATCACGTTGCTGTTCTTTCACCTGTGCACACACACACACACACGCTAATTGAAACATGATTTATTTAATAAAAGAAATATTCAAGCTATATATATTTACAAACACGTGTAATAAATAAGTTAACAATAGACACATCAATGATTATATTCAAGACATATATATTTAAAAACATGTGTAATAAATAAGTTAAATGAAATTATGTTAACACATAATTTCAATTGTTAACTTATTTATCACACGTTTGTAAATATATATATACACCTTGAGTATAATCTTTGATGTGCCTATTGTTAACTTATTTATTACACGTGTATGCAAATATATATATAGCTTGAATATTTCTTTTATTAAATAAATCATGCTTCAGTTAGCGTGGACTCGATCTTACCTCTTGTCGGTGCTCTGAGCAGACAGGCAAACGACGAGATTTTGCAGCATGGAAGATGACTACATAACTTCTCTCGTGATCAACTTGGAATCCTTGAATTTCTATAAAATCAGTCCAGACGTTCTTCGTCTCGAATCTATTTTAAAACCGGTATTAATTCGTGAACATAGGCTAAAAGTATTTAATAGAATACTTTCTTTAAAGTATTAGGCTACTGTTGCTTGTGATCACCAAATCTAAGCATTTGTTTTTCTTGTTTTCTGTTATTTCTTGTGTTAACATAATTTCAATTGTTAACTTATTTATCACGTGTTTTTAAATATATATGTCTTGAATATAATCATTGATCTGCCTATTGTTAACTTATTTATTACACGTATTTGTAAATATATATATAACTTGAATATCTCGTTTATTAAATCGTATTTGTAAATATATATAGCTTGAATATCTCGTTTATTAAATAAATCATGTTTCAATTAGCGTTTCACTTTCTCCTTTGTGTGTGCACAGGTGAAAGTTCTAAGCTCCGCCCACTGTAAGACCAGCAACGTGCGTCATGCTACTATCTGTGGTTCCCTGCGTGGTTAGTCGACTGCAGTAAGCCCTTGAGATCAGATGTGTATTCGCCAGCGTAGAAGAAAAAAAGAGATCAGACGTGTATTCAAATGGCTGCCTTTAATATTGCTTGTACAACGTTTATGAAATGGTATTCAGCAAAGTGCCAGGATGTGGTGGATACCGAAAAACTTCCTATTCCACCCTCCTATGCCTCTTTTAAAACCACATTGGATTGTGCGAAGTTGCAAGATGTACAAATACTCTACGGATGTTCTGGTGAGACCGTTGAAGTCTTTCGTTGCACAGACGATGTGCTGAAGTATGCTGTAGAGCTAAAGTTTATAAAGTCTCACATATACCGTGAAGTAAAAGAAACAACGCGTGCAGAAGAGAAGCAGCAGGTATGGATAATGAGTCTTGTGGTTGGGTGGTGTGACAAGCGATATTACGTCATGTTACACCATGTCGATTACTCATACCCTACGAATGAAAATGTGAATCTCGTAATCATGGACAGTCTTAAGTATTTTTATCACTATATTAATGTATATCATGATGAGGTTTGTAGTGAGGTTGTGGCTAGTGCCCTGCGTGAGTTTTTAACAGACTTTAGAGACGAGTATCGTTTGATGGGCAGAAAGGAAAAATATGAGCATATGTTCCTCTCAAATAGTGCGCCGGAGTGTGAAGATGTTTAGTAAAACATTATAAAATGTGCCTAGTTCGTGAAAATTATCCTGAAGAACTATTCCTTTATATAACGTGCAGTTGTCGTAACGATTTAGAAGATTATTTCAATTGCCGCTATGTTGAGTGAAGACGAGTTCACGATTGAAAAGCTCGGTCGGTAGAAATAAACCCTCGATTTGAAAAGCGTGTTTATAAACTTGTTTAATAATGTAGCTAACGATGAACTCTTTGTGCGTGCTTTTGATTGCATTCTAGACGTATTTAAAGATGACTTACCATCCGGTTGTAAAGTGGGGACAAAAATAGTACTGAACGATATGAAAGCCCTTCATATCGAGTACAGGTTTCCCTATACTTAAAGCGGTGAAATATTATTAAACCGTATATACTGCGTAATGCAGAGCAATAATGATGTAATTGTAAACTCGATTAAGTGCGAGTTTAGTATTTTGAAAAAAAGTGAAATGTATTTATATATTTGTGTGATATTTCTCCTGTACTGTTATGATTATATGCATATTTCTATTATTATTGAAATGTATATTTATTTCTATATATCTCCATAATTGTGTGTGTGTGTGTGTGTGTGTGTGTATTTTTTTGATTATATGCATATTCCTCATTTCTATTATTATTGAAATGTATATTTATTTTCTATATATCTCCATAATTGTGTGTGTGTGTGGTGTGTGTGTGTGTGTGTATTTCTCCTGTACTGTTATATTGATAGATTATATGCATATTCCTTATTTCTATTATCATTCAAATGTATATTTATTTTCTATATATTTATAATAAACAGAATGATGCAATGATGTTTTACTTAATTCTTTTGGTTAATTACATCATGTTACGCCTTCTAAACCTACTAGCGGAATTCTAAACCAACTTTTAAGAAAATAAATGGTACAATCTGTCAACTGTGTACCTGAGCAATGGTGTCTGGCAGCTCTCCATGATAATGTATACAATGGTATCTGGCACCTCTTCTGAAGGCTCCACGCGTCACAGATCTTATAGACAATGCAGGTCGTGTATATGAGTATTAATTATCTCGATGAAATAGTGAGCAATCATTCCCTGACGAGATGTATTTCTGAATCCACGTTAAACTGTGGGTCTAAGGCGGAGTGAAAACCTTTCCAATTCGGCGAGAAAGAGTTAATTACACTAGGGAACAACATTTCTTGAAAATAATTTGGTGTTTCTTATCGAACTTTTGATGCTGATTCCAAATATGGTTTCAGAATTTTTCTATCACCATAGTTTTCGAGAAAATAATATTTCCATTTACACAGAGTTTTCCCAAAATATTAGTTAAAAGATATAATTTACATGATCACTCCATTGCAGTTTCTTATCTAGCACTACACCAAGAAATTTTGTTATAGTACACTCCTTTATGGCGATTTCATTAACATTAAATTCATCAAGATATACATTTCTTTTATTAGTAAAAATCCTGAAATTTGTTTTACTGGTATTTAGGAAGAGTTTATTGATATCATTATTTCTTTGTTCTCCTTAGCTATATTTACATTTTCCATAAGATTTAAAATAGCCATTTCCGTTGTTCTATTATTACGGAAGCCATATTGATTTGGAGATTTGGAGATTTGGGCTTTTAAGGGTAACAGCTGCTTCCAGACCTTTAGAAGGGTGTACATAGTTCGTTGCAAGTCGCAACCACGTTTGCTTAATGCAAAGGGTGCACGGTTCAGCTTTCGCGCTCAATCATCTGATTTATTTTAACTCTGTTCTTTATTGAAATTATAACTCCAGATCTTTCAAATTCGGCGAGATTAAAACGATTGCCATAAAAATTTCGATTTTAGCATAATGGTGAGTATGTAAATGAAGTATTTGACGAGATACTACAGCCCTCCATATATATAAAATCGTGTTTCTTGTGAATAAATTATAGACACTTACATTTCTATGGTAGTCCCTTATATTATATTTTTATTTTTACTTACAAGTTATTAGTAATGTTTTCACAAATTCTTGTGTTAACATAATTTCAATTGTTAACTTATTTTATAATAAAGAAATTATAAATATATCCTAATTATATTTTTAAAAGAGCATTCGGTTTCCACGTTAAACTGTGGGTCTAAGGCGGAGTGAAAACCTTAACCTTTGGCACTCTTCGAGCTAGTTGTTATTATTATTATTAAAGAGAAAATCATGCATTAACATGCTTTTCGGTCATACTACTGACTCGGATCAAATGACCCTGTTATTTTAAATCCGGTTCAATATTCCTATTATGTTGAAATGTGGAAGAGTAAGCAACGACTCCCTGACGAGATGTATTTCGATCCACAGAACAGCTGTTCACTGAAGGCTGCATGTTCCACATTTTATAATAAAGAAATTATAAATATATCCTAATTATATTTTTAAAAGAGCATTCGGTTTCCACGTTAAACTGTGGGTCTAAGGCGGAGTGAAAACCTGAACCGTTGTCACTTCGAGCTAGTTATTATTATTATTAAATAGAAAATCATGCATTAACATGCTTTTCGGTCATACTACTGACTCGGATCAAATGATGCATTAACATGCTTTTCGGTCATACTACTGACTCGGATCAAATGACCCTGTTATTTTAAATCCGGTTCAATATTCCTGTTATGTTGAAATGTGGAAGAGTAAGCAACGACTCCCTGACGAGATGTATTTCGATCCACAGAACAGCTGTTCACTGAAGGCTGCATGTTCCACATTTTATAATAAAGAAATTGTAAATATATCCTAATTATATTTTTAAAAGAGCATTCGGTTTCCACGTTAAACGTGGGTCTAAGGTCGGGTGAAAACCTCAACCGTTGTTACAATTCGAGCTAGTTGTTATTATTACTGAAGAGAAAATCATGCATTAACATGCTTTTCGGTCATACTACTGACTCGGATCAAATGATGCATTAACATGCTTTTCGGTCATACTACTGACTCGGATCAAATGACCCTGTTATTTTAAATCCGGTTCAATATTCCTGTTATGTTGAAATGTGGAAGAGTAAGCAACGACTCCCTGACGAGATGTATTTCGATCCACAGAACAGCTGTTCACTGAAGGCTGCATGTTCCACATTTTATAATAAAGAAATTGTAAATATATCTTAATTATATTTTTAAAAGAGCATTCGGTTTCCACGTTAAACGTGGGTCTAAGGTCGGGTGAAAACCTCAACCGTTGTTACAATTCGAGCTAGTTGTTATTATTACTGAAGAGAAAATCATGCATTAACATGCTTTTCGGTCATACTACTGACTCGGATCAAATGATGCATTAACATGCTTTTCGGTCATACTACTGACTCGGATCAAATGACCCTGTTATTTTAAATCCGGTTCAATATTCCTGTTATGTTGAAATGTGGAAGAGTAAGCAACGACTCCCTGACGAGATGTATTTCGATCCACAGAACAGCTGTTCACTGAAGGCTATATGTTCCACATTTTATAATAAAGAAATTGTAAATATATCCTAATTATATTTTTAAAAGAGCATTCGGTTTCCACGTTAAACGTGGGTCTAAGGTGGGTGAAAACCTCAACCGTTGTTCAATTCGAGCTAGTTGTTATTATTACTGAAGAGAAAATCATGCATTAACATGCTTTTCGGTCATACTACTGACTCGGATCAAATGACCCTGTTATTTTAAATCCGGTTCAATATTCCTGTTATGTTGAAATGTGGAAGAGTAAGCAACGACTCCCTGACGAGATGTATTTCGATCCACAGAACAGCTGTTCACTGAAGGCTGCATGTTCCACATTTTATAATAAAGAAATTGTAAATATATCCTAATTATATTTTTAAAAGAGCATTCGGTTTCCACGTTAAACTGTGGGTCTAAGGTGGAGTGAAAACCTGAACCGTTGTCACTCTTCGAGCTAGTTGTTATTATTATTATTAAAGAGAAAATCACGCATGCTTTTCGGTCATACTACTGTCTCGGATCAAATGAACCTGTTATTTTAAATCCGGTTCAATAATCCTGTTATGTTGAAATGTGGAAGAGTAAGCAACGACCCTCCATATATATATATATAAATCGAATTATAGACACTTGCAGAAATCCTTTCCTCGTGAAAAGAAAAACAATGCTTAATGCTTAACTTCTTATATTGAATAAATAACCACTCACTCCTGAAAGTTCCTCTAATTATATTTTTAAAAGAGCGTTCGGTTTCCACATTAAACTGTGGATCTAAGTTACGCGTAAATATAAAATATTTTCATTGTAGAAATAATAATAATAATGATGATAATAAGAAACGGAGTGAGCGGTGGTTTTTGCTCGAATAGTTTGAAGAAGGATTAACCCTCGTCCAAAAAGGTCTCTAGGGAGACGATTCGAATTGACCTAGTTTCTGCCTTTCCGCGTGTGCGTGTGTGTGTGTATGTGTGTGTGCACGAGTTGTTTATTCGTTATTATATATATATATATATATATATATATATATATGTGTATATATATATATAATATATATCCACAGATGGGTTTGGGGAATGACAATCGTGTGATTTTATTTTTTTCGTAAATTTTCTTTTCATTTGGAGTGAAGGGAGACTTATCAAGAGCCGACTGGAAGGAAGGTCTCTCAACCAGCAGGTGTTCTTCGAAAATATAAAGATGTCATTAGTCGTCCGACCCCGTTATAGCGGATTGTGTTTTTGCTAATTTCAACTTTAAATGAATCTTCGAATTGATTAACTATATAAATATATTGTGGTATTTTATATGGTTGAATCTTCCAATTGATTAACTATATAAATATATTGTGGTATTTTATATGGTTTGTGAGCACGAGTGATTCATTAGTTTATTATATACAAGTACAGATGGGTGGGGGGATTTGGGGGAATGAGGAGCGTGTGTTTCGAATTGTTTCGTAAATTTTCATTTCGTTTCGTTATTCGTGACTTAAATATTTAGAATAAAAATTAAGTGTGTAAAAATTATTTATTTAATAAACAGAATTTAATTGGATTCATCGATTAACTACCGTCGTATATTGTGGTATTTTATATGGTTTGTGCACACGAGTGGTTCATTAGTTTATTATATATATGTTAACCCCCCCCTTTATGGCCCTGAGTCGGTTCGGATTCGATGGGGGGGTTCTGGTTCGGAGGCAACAACGGATGTTTCTTCTTTATACTTTTCTATAACTCTTTCTAATTCTTTTCTCTCGCTTTATGTGGTCGACACTCTGTTAATTCTTTTCTTCCAATAATAGAAGATAGCCCAACTCGAGGGGGAAAATAAAAACTTTCTCTTACTTTGGTTTACTTCTTAAAAATATACAGGTACTCTGAATTTACAGGGGTAGAGGTTCGACCTCTTTCGACCATGGCTCAGGCCGGAATCTAAAAGTATATTAAGGAGGCAAGGGGCCTCTGCCCCCTCCTAATGAGGTGCTAATCTGAAGTACAATGATGAAGTGCAACGATGAAGTGCTAATCAGAAGTCTAATGCAGAAGTCTAATGCAGAAGTGAAGTAATTTTATAAGTACAGTATAATATAGTCTAAATGTTTGGGGGAGACAATCGAAGGTTAAGTTTCCCCCCTTTTTAAATACATGATCAGATGTTTTTTTTGAAAGATTTCAACTAAAAAGAATAAAAAAAAATAAAAATAAAAAAGAACAATTATCGCTGATTCTACATTCCTGAAAGCGATATAATTTCGTATTAGCACATAAGCACAATTTTGAGTACATGACTGAGTACGTATTAATTTTGGTTCATTACAATTACGATTACAATTACCAATTAATTCATATTCACTCATTGTTTAATTACACTTCTATTAAAGTACATTCTTACATTATAAATTAAATCATTACATTTAATTAGTTTCACTGAAGTACATTACAAGTTATTGTTCATTACAGTTTCATTAAAGTACATTACAAGTTATTGTTAATTTACAGTTAATTACAATTTAACAGTTACTATAACTTTTCGTTTTTACAGTGTTTCATATTAATAGACAATTAAGATGTTAGAAATATAGTACAAAGTACATGGGCACATAACACATAATATAACATAACACATGATAATGTTATAAATTCGAATCAAAGCGAAAGGAGACTTTTTAACTTTGAGCGTTCGAATTCTGCTGCGATGAGCGGAATGTGATCTTACTAAGCATTGTTTTGAGTTCACCTCGGGAGGTCATATAATTAAAAATAAAAATGAAAAAAATAATACGAGAACGTTTTTTCGCGTTCTCGAACGAACCTAAAGTTTCGCGCCGACACGAGTAAAAATGAATATTTAATAAAATTTATATTGGATAATGGTCAAGATAAGATATGAATGTAAGAATGAGTGTGGTTGAATAATAATTATATTTATACTACATAACATATAAATAATGACTTCTATAGAGTGTTTATTCCTTAGGGAAATAAATGACGGGAAAATGTGACGTCATAGTTATTGAATTTTTACGTATAGTACAAATCATTGTTAGGAAGATTTACAAGAACGAATTAGAGACAGAGTGGGAAACGTAAAGAGAATAAAGTTATTTTGTGACGTCATAGTGTATAAGTCATTATTAGAAAGATGAATTAGAGACAAAAAGTGGGTAGTAATGACTAAGAAGTACAACTACGGGTTCCAATCCTGTTACATGCAATGTGTATGCATAATCTAGGGTCGAGGGTGAGATGCAAGACAATTCATAATTAATTATAATAACTTTTATAACAAATGGAAAATGGATAATGGATACGACTAAACCATAGAAAGGGTAGATCGTAGGGTTGACATGAACAAAAATAGGAAGCTACAAGTAAAATTATTATCCAAACTCGCGTTAAGCGATTTTGGTTCTTATGTAAAAATGGACAATGAATTCATATAATGATGGTGTAGGAATTGTTCATTGTTCACTTTTTACATATACAAGCGCAGATGGGTAGGGGAATGATGATCGTATGTTTTGAATTGTTTCGCAAATTTTCTTTTCCGCTCGTTTTTCCCACTGGTATTCGTGACTTAAATATTTATAATAAAAGTTAAGTGTGTAAAAATTATTTATTTAATAAACATAATTTAATTGGATTCATCGATTAACTACCGTCATATAAATATATATTGTGGTACACTATTTAAATGGATGATTAATATATGGTTTTAAATATTGCTATCTGGCAACTGAATACATGGCGCTATCTGGCAACTCAGCCAGAATAGAGGCTTATAAAAGACCGAGAGACGACTGACGGAGTCATTACAAGCTCGGCTCCCAGCCGAGCAAGGACCTCTGGTCCTTCTCTTTCTGGCCCTTTGGGAAAACCCCTTAGAGGCCTCTTAGGTTAGGTAAACGAAAATAGCTTGGGGGAGAACTCCGCCTCCAAGTTGCATGCCTTGCAATCAAAGGCTACTACTCTCTCTCTCTCTCTCTCTCTCTCTCTCTCCTTCAGGTGTACCCCTCCCCCTCTTGGCTCAGCCAACTGGCTGATTAGGAGCCTATAAAACAACGCCTACTCGGCTTAAGTCTTAATATGCACTTGGCTCCTGCCAGGTGAACACCTCTCCTCCTTTCTCTCCTTTCCGGCCCTTTGGGGGGAATAGCTTGGGGGAGAACTCCGCCTCCAAGTTGCATGCCCCTTGCAACCCCGGTTGGCAACAAAGGGCCCTTTGGGGGAGGGATTTTTTTTGTTTTATTTTTTTTTGCAACACCCCCACCCCCTTTGCAACATTACGTAATCACTTGCAACATTCTTGCACTCTCCCCTTTTGCGGCTATACTACTGGGCTCCATTTGCCTTGGTAACGGTTTTCCATGGCAGAAATATCCTGATGAAAACGCTCACCATGTTCGTCGCTTACCGCACCCAGGTTTTCCGGAAAAAAGTCCAAGTGAGAGTCCAAGAAATGAACCTTTAATGACATATTGCACCCTATTGCTTGGTAAGACTTAAGAAGATCTCCTACTATTTCAGGATAGTTTTCGGCCTTGTGATTTCCCAAAAAATTTGTGCAGACACTTTTGAAACTCTGCCACGCAGCTTTCTCAACTTCATTCAACTCTCCTTCAAATCTCTCATCTCTTAACAATTCTCTGATCTGAGGGCCTACAAAAATGCCTTCTTTAATCTTGGCATCACTGATCCGGGGAAACTTATTTCTCAAGTATGTGAACCCTGTTTGCGCTTTATCCATCGCTTTAACAAAGTTTTTCATAAGTCCAAGCTTGATATGCAAAGGAGGAAGGTACACTTTCTCAGGGTCAACAAGTGAACTATTCACAACATTTTTCTTGCCTGGAACAAGTGAGGTGCGTTTTGGCCAATCCTTCTTAGCGTAGTGGTTGCTTGTCCCTACTGTCCCACTCACATAAAAAACAACAGTACTTGGTGTAACCTAGCTGCAACCCTAGCAAAAGTGCAATGACCTTCAGATCTCCACAGATATTCCACTTATATTTCTGATACTGAAACTTTTCTAAAAGCAACTTCATGTTGTCGTATGACTCTCATGTTTGCAGCATGTGCAATAGGTACAGAAGGAAATTTATTTCCGTTGTGAAGAAGGACTGCTTTCAAGCTGACTTTTGAGGAGTCAATGAACAATCGCCACTCATCCACGTTATGTTCATGACCAAGAGCCCCCATGACTGAATTAACATCTTTACAAAACACAAGTCCATCTTCATGGGAGAACCATTCTTTGAATTCATCATGGCGGCTGCGGAAAAAACAAACTTTAGTGTCACGTTGCAGTAGATTCCAACCCTTTAATCTTGAACCTAAAAGTTCAGCCTGCTTCTTAGATAATTTCAAATCACGAACTAGGTCATTTAGATCTCCTTGTGACAGTAAATGTGGTTCATTGGAGGAACAGGTAGCCTGGAATGTTGGATCAGAAATGTCTTCATCTTTTTCCTCGTGATATGCTACAGCTACGTTTGATTCCTCATCACTTAAACTTACATGTTCAGGAGGATTTGGTACTGGAAGTTGAGCACTGTCGGGAACTGGTCTCATTGCAGACGGTAGATTAGGGTATTTCATAAGGCTCTTTGTTTTTGAAGTGATCCCCTTTGTATTTACAAGGCAGAAATAGCAGTCTGTTGTGTGATCTTTGGGTTCCCTCCAAATCATTGGAATAGCAAATGGCATGTGACGTGAACCGTTTAGCCATCCTGTAAGTAGTCTTACACATGTCACACAACAAATGTGAGGGGCCCAACTCTTGTCCTGATCGCCTACTTTACATCCGAAATAAAGTTCATAGCATTTTTTACTAATGGTGTAAAGTTACGTTTCTGGGATTTTAAAGTTAGATCACCACATACATAACAAAAGGAATTAGGATGATTCAGACAGTTCCGCGGCATTACAAAACATCTATATGAATACAACACTGGTGTAAAATTAACAAGAAGCAACAGACACTAGCTGTTAACACTGTGACATTTACAAGCAGACTGACTTGGAGCTGCTCTACACACAGAAACTAGGCTCATGTCTGAACAGGTACAAACATGTTTCAACCTGCACAGTCTGCTGCTCCGACCAAATTTATCCTGCCAGCATTATCAGAACTTTCTCCCCAAAGGAATAAATTGTACTAATTTTACAGAAAAATTAATACAACATACTGTATATATTAATATATTTATTATAGTTATATTAATTAATATATATTATTATATTTATTATTTTTTATAATGTTTTATATTATAATATTGTTATATACTTAATTATATATAATATGTTATTATTTTTTTATCCGGTGATCATGCTAAATGAGGAAAAAATGAACATAGCGTCACAAGTAAACTAAGCCTGATAGAAAAAATCTGATTTCATATTTAGATTCGGCATGAAAAGTACACTTAGAACACCCATCAAAACCCTTGTGACAAAATTGTTGTTGACCAGTGTTATTATTAATATAAGTTTACAAAACTTACCTTAAATTCAACAGCTTTTGTGGTACAAACTTCCTCTAACGTTCTTACAGTCCAGAGCAGTGGTTCCTAACCTCGAGTCGCGACCCAAATCAGGGTCGCGGGGGTCCTCAAGTACGGTCACGAAGGGTCACTATATTCACTATTTCTTAATTCAGTTTAGATTTATATACACATTTAAATGTTATCATATGCCTGGGGGTCGGGAGGTCCTGTTGGTGGCCAGTTTAGAGTCGTAGCAACAAAAGGTTGAGAACCACTGGTCCAGAGGATCAAAATATTAGGATATTACCAAAACGTTCACTTTATAAATACTCCGAAAAATGTTCGCTTATAATCGAATACAGAATCTACGATTGATAATATATTTGTAAATAGCAATGCCCTCGCAAATTCTGGAATTATAACCACAAATATCAGTGATCATTTTCCTACTTACGCTATATACAATAGCAAGAAAATTTATTGGGGCTGTAAAAAATACTCGATTTAGGGGCGGAGCTAGCTAGGGGCAGGCGAGGCAGTGCCCCGGGGCCCGGGCCTTTGGGGGGGTCCGGGTCGTTTCAACAAGTGATGAGAAGTTATTTGAGAGAGCAACAAAGCTAGTAAATAAATGTAAAAATGATATTTCCTCTGGATTTCCAAGTCAATTACTTTCTTTTCGAATGTGCTTAAAAACAGACATTGGAAAAATGACGGCAATCCATGAGCTATATTCATTTTTAATTAAAGACAACAGTACTTGTGGTCAAGTTTTCCCGAAGTTGTGACTGCCATAACATTGTTCCTCACAATTCCTGCGACAGTTTCAAGTGCAGAGAGATCGTTTTCAAAACTTAAACTAATAAAGAACTATCTTCGAAATTCTATGAATGAAAAAAGATTAAGTGGACTCTCAATTATATCAATTGTAAACAAGAAAGCTAGAAATATTAACTTGGAGGATTTAATTAATGAATTTGCTGAAAGAAAGGCAAGAAAAGTCAAGTTCTGATGTTGTCGTAAGTAAACTTTTATTTCACGGTATCCTTTTTAAAGCTCAATATTTTGCATAATGTTTTGCCTTCTATGCCTCCATGCGTACAAGTAGTATCATAATTCTTAAATATATGATAAATAAATAATGCAAAGAAAAGCAATATAAATGTATAATAAAAATTTTGTTAGGGTGCCCGTAAATAAGTTTTGCCCCGGGGTCCGTGACACTCTTGCTCCGTTCCTGCTGAAACTTGATAATTCAAATCTCCATCTCATGATTTTCTCGTTCTTAACTTTTCCCCAATGTTTAGTGTCAAACATAAACGCTACTGACCTTTGATCCGTTACTAGTTTAAAGTGTTTACCAAGCAGATAATGCTGCCATTTTCGGATAGACTTAACAATGGCGTATGCTTCTTTTTCTATAGAGGAATGATTCCTTTCAGAGGGCGACAGAGTACGGGCGAAAAAGGCGACTGGACGTCCAGCTTGACAAAGTTGAGCAGCTATTGCGTAATCAGATGCATCAGTCTCTACTACAAAAGGAATATTATCATCAATGGCAACAACAGAATTAGCAATATCACTTTTAATATTTTCGAATGCATTAATTACGTTAAGAGGGAGAGGGTATGTTTTATTTTCAACCAAAGGTCGTACTTTCTCGGAAAATTTTCCGATCCATTTAGAATAGTGGGCAAACATACCCATTACTCTGCGCATATCTTTAGCGTTATTAGGAGGCATTTCGAGCAGTGGTTTTAACCTCTCAAGATCAGGCTTTAAAGAACCATTACTTATTCTATAACCTAGTAAATCTATAGATGACTTAGATGTAGAACTCTTATTTTCGTTAATATGAAGATTATACTTTTTTACAACATTTAAAAATTTTGTCAAATTATCATCATGCTCCTTCTGATCGTGTCCACATAAATGAAAGTATCCTTTAAACTCTCTTTACGAATTATGTCATCGATTACTCTCTGAAAACAGGTTATGCCGTTTGTTACACCAGTAGCATAGCCGCAAAAGGGGAGAGTGCAAGAATGTTGCAAGTTATTATGTAATGTTGCAAAGGGGGTGGGGGTTGTTGCAAGGGGTGGGGGTGTTGCAAAAAATATATAAAAAGAAAAAAAGAAAAAAATTCCACCAAAGTGGGGGTGCTGCAGGTGCAACAAGGAAAACTTGGAGGCGGAGTTCTCCCCCAAGCTATTCCCACCAAAGGGCCAGAAAGGAGAGAAAGGAGGAGAGGTGTTCACCTGGCAGGAGCCAAGTGCATATTAAGACTTCAGCCGAGTAGGCGTTGTTTTATAGGTTCCTAATCAGCCAGTTGGCTTAGAAGGCGTAAATGGTTTGAGTTGCCAGATAGCGCGATGTATTCATTTAATTCTAATCGAAGACTGAGTTGCCAGATACCACTTTTTAGCGATACCATTGTATACATTGTTATAGACTCCTAATCAGCCAGTTGGCTTAGAAGGCGTAAATGGCTTGAGTTGCCAGATAGCGCGATGTATTCATTTAATTCTAATCGAAGACTGAGTTGCCAGATACCACTTTCTAGCGATACCATTGTATACATTATTATAGACTCCTAATCAGCCAGTTGGCTTAGAAGGCGTAAATGGCTTGAGTTGCCAGATACCACTTTTTAGCGATACCATTGTATACATTATTATATTTCTTAAAAGTTGGTTTAGAATACCGGTAGTAGGTTTAGAAGGCGTAACATGATATAATTAAGTAAAACAACATTGCATCATTCTGTTTATTATAAATATATAGAAAATAAATATACATTTCAATAATAATTGAGGAATATGCATATAATCATAACAGTACAGGAAATATATACACACAATTATGGATATATATAAAATAAATATACATTTCAAATAGAAATAAATATACATTTCAATAATAATAGAAATATGCATATAATCATAACAGTACAGGGGAAATATCACGCAAAATATATAAATACATTTCAATAATAATAGAAAATATGCATATAATCATAACAGTACAGGGGAAATATCACGCAAAATATATAAATACAATTCAATAATAATAGAAATATGCATATAATCATAACAGTACAGGAGAAATATCAAGCAAAATATATAAATACATTTCACTTTTTTTCAAAATACTAAACTCGGTCTTAATCGAGTTTACAATTACATCATTATTGCTCTGCATTACGCAGTATATGCGACTTAATAATATTTCACCGCTTAAAGTATAGGGAAACATGTATTCGATATGAAGGGCTTTCATATCGTTCAGTACTATTTTTGTTCCCACTTTACAACCGGTTGGTAAGTCATCTTTAAATACGTCTAGAATACAATCAAAAGCACGCACAAAGAGTTCATCGTTAGCTACATTATTAAACACAAGTTTATAAACACGCTTTTCCAATCGAGGGTTTATTTCTACCGACTCGAGCTTTTCAGTCATGAACTCACTCAACAAAGCGGCAATTGAAATAATCTTCTAAATCGTTACGACAACTGCGCGTTATATAAAGAAATAGTTCTTCAGGGTGAACGGTGTAGGTGAGCTCAGCCTTGTACCGATCAATTGTTTTGTACCGAAGTTCATGGTATTTCAAAGAGTCTAAACTTTTTAAATAAACATCCAGCACTAGACCATTCTCACCCGCCCTACACTCGGTAAACCCATCGAGCAGAGCGGTGTAGGCGTATTCAAGTACTGTATCAAAATAAAGCATGTCCGTAACACGCGCGTCTAATATAGGTTTCAGCTTGCGGAATCCGACGATTTCAAACATTCTGTCGAGGATGAAACGGTTTCGCGTAGGAACAACAGCGTTATTATCAGAAGCATTCTTCCACATCAGCCGTATATCAATGCACGGCCGATCGTTATTTATACACAACGTACATACAACGGCGTATGAGGGTGCGTCACTAATCTGCTCTCTTCTTGTACCTACGTTAGCAGGTATTTTATAACGATCTTCACTCCACTTCTCAACTATCACGAAGATTCTATTCATCTCCTCGACACTTAAATAAACCCGTTTGTTTGTTTGTCTACATTCCGTTTCCAGTACATAGCTAATGGTACCGGAATTACGCCTGAACACGCGCAACGATTTCGTCACGGACACATCGTACGAGGCGTTGAGAATGCTGCTCAAAGGAAGTTCCATCGTATTCGAGGAGAGCACGTCCACTCGGTTCAAGCTCTGAGATAACTATGAGCCGTGTGAGGCACGCAGGTAGGCAGGAACGGTTCGACGGGCGGCTGACTCGATGATACGTGAATGGGCTTGTTCGTATGATCCGCGAGTCGTACCGAATTGTTGTACATATTTCGGTACAAGAATTAATTTCATCACTACAAGCCTACGCACCAGACATTTTACCTCAGGATAAGAACTAGGAACATTTTATGTTTTACTAAACATCTTCACACTCCGGCGCACTATTTGAGAGGAACATATGCTCATATTTTTCCCTTCTGCCCATCAAACGATACTCGTCTCTAAAGTCTGTTAAAGTCTGTTAAAAACTCACGCAGGGCACTAGCCACAACCTCACTACGAACCTCATCATGATATACGTTAATATAGTGATAAAAATACTTAAGATTGTCCATGATCACGAGATTCACATTTTCAGTCGTAGGGTATGAGTAATCGACATGGTGTAGCATGACGTAATACCGCTTGTCATACCACCCATCCGCAAGACTCATTATCCATACCTGCTGCTTCTCTTCTGCACGCGTTGTTTCTTTTACTTCACGGTGTATGTGAGACTTTATAAAGTTTAGCTCTGCAGTATACTTCAGCACATCGTCTGTGCAACGAAAGCCTTCAACGGTCTCACCAGAACATCCGTAGAGTATTTGTACATCTTGGAACTTTGCACAATCCAATGTGTTTTTAAAAGAGGTATAGGAGGGAGGAATAGGAAGTTTTTCGGTATCCACCACATCCTGACACTTTGCTGAATACCATTTCATAAACGTTGTACAAGCAATATTAAAGGTAGCCATTTGAATACACGTCTGATCTCTCGGGCTTACTGCAGTCGACTGACCACGCAGGGACTCCCAGATAGTAGCATGACTCACGGTCTTACAGTGGGCGGAGCTTAGAACTTTCACCTGCACACACACACACACACACACACAAAGGAGAAAGTGAAACGCTAATTGAAACATGATTTATTTAATAAACGAGATATTCAAGTTATATATATTTACAAATACGATTTAATAAACGAGATATTCAAGTTATATATATATTTACAAATACGTGTAATAAATCAATAGATACTTTACAAATACGATTTAATAAATGAGATATTCAAGTTATATATATATTTACAAATACGTGTAATAAATCAATAGATACGATTATATACAAGACAAATACGTGTGAGTTAACAATAGAAGCATCATACGTTTTGGTATCCAAAGGGTACGGTATCATTGGTACCAGGTAACTGGTAACGTTTCCTATAGGTGTTACGGCACACCTTCGTACCCCTAAGTTCCTTCACGCCCCCCAGCTTCTGCGCCCGAAAATTGTGGGTGCCTACAATTAGTTGGGGAGGTTGTTCGCCCTCATCATCGTCCAAACATACTAGATCCTTCAACGATTCAAAGTTAACAACCCGCCGATTCGCATGGTTGAGCGTAATACCCTTTGCCTTCACGATATATTTCATTTCCTCCCCCACCCTGACCCGTACCCCATAAGTCTTAGGTCCTGTTGAGACAAAAGAGTCGGCGTAAGCGTTGTCCCCATACTCGTCCTTGATCTCATCAGTGAGCTCGCCGAGGAACTCCCCAATAGCGGGCATGTATTCACCCTCCCTCTCTGTGAATATCACGCTATCTGTATCGGCATACAATACTCTCCGCCCAAGAGAATGCAATAGACCCCAAAGTTTTATACGGGCGTAGGCTGTTGTGAAGCTGGCCACAGGTATGTTTGTAACCCTTGAGGTATCTGTGGCAAATTCAGTGTTGTTGTATTTTATTATGTAAGTATTACCTACATTCACGATCTCCATGACCTCTTTATCGGGAGCATTGGCATAATCCCAGACATCGCTATAACTTTGTGCCAAATGAATGCTCCCTCTGCCGGTATTCTGCGCAAATTTTCCCCATAGACTGTTTAGACACAACTTTGCACTAAAGCGCTTGCCAGGATTCTTTACAATTTGGACACGATCAAGTTGTATACCTTCGCGGTCGCGGTAACGTTGAATATAGGCAGACTTTTCATCTTCGGTATCAACTCCTCGCGGATACCCTGATGCCTCAACCTTATCCTTCAAAAAGGCGTTTATATATGGTGTGAAAAGGTTGGGTAGCTTCTGAAACCTCCACACATCATGTATCTTCAGTATTCTATAACCATGGCGTACGGCTAGGGCCAGCTCAGGACTTGTATTACGCCTCTGATCTTACGCTGGTGGGGTATATGGCTACATTTGCCGTTATCCTCTTCCGCGCACTTCACGCACAGGGGAAACATGAGCTTGTCGTCGATAACGACAGGTAAGATCGGCATCCATAAATTGCGTGGGGGGAGTACGTCTACGAAAGAGAGCCCAAAGTAACGATCATTCAAATTTGTTGAAAATTCATTGATGGAGGGTAGGCTAGGTCCCACCAGTTTCTCAGGAGCGCCCACGGGGTACGGATTGCTCTTCATCACGTATGGGTATAAAGAACAGAAATCGTAGTAATGGAGCTTCACGCCCTCCGTAGTTGGGAAGTATAGTCTGAAAGGATTTGTACGTCCTCCAAACAAGCTATCACCACATTTGAGAGGATCCAGCACCATTGAACGCTTGATCGTGTTTATTTCCTCACGGTACACCTCGTCTGTCTCCATCCGTGCATCATATTCATGCTCCCACAAGACTTTGTGAGTGAACTGTGATCCTATAAGTTGATCGCGGGTGCGGGTCGATGCAAGACAGTCGGCAGGAGACCTACCGTGGATATCTCCGGCGATTCCGCACTCAGGACGGGGGCATCCATGCCACCAGCAACCGTTAAAGGAGTACACAGTCTTCACACCAGTGACACGGTTTTCACTTAACCCATCAACCCAAAAAACACGTCCATTAATCTTAATGGGTACTTCACCCGTGTTGCGGGCGTGTTTATGTATACACCTGTCTGTAACTGTAGGTGTATGAGCCAGTAAATAGCCTTGTGTCCGTAACTGCGGGAAGTTTGTTTCGGTGAATAATGGCTAAGGTGTCTTTAGGCATGAAGTTATTCTTGAACACCGTAAAACATAATGATGCTGGATGGTGGTTGCGACTTGCAGTGGGTCGCATTTGAAACGGGCTATGTACATCCTTCTAAAGGCCTGGAAACATACTCTAAGCACGCGCACATCATTCACGCAATAACGCTCACATTCATCAGCTATATTATAAGGGTTACTTTCATTAAAACTGTCGTAGTATCGATCAAAGTCTTCACGTTCATCCATACAGTCAAAATAATGTTTGGGGGGTGGTGGGCCTACGTAGTTTAAAGTCTCGCTGGTGAGGAAAGTGTAAGGGAAGTATCCTTTGGAAACTTCAGCTGCTACTCCCATCACCTTGGGTAGCTTTGCTAATTTACAAGGTGTGAATAATAAAGTATCTTTAAATTGTACATTGCCTCTTATCTGCATCTGTATTAATTTGTTGCCTCTTTTCAATGGATCACCTGTAAATATCTCAGAGGATTCGTGTTCAAGCAACTCCTTATAAAGGAACTGCGTGTCAAACTTTGCCCCGTTATGGGCGAGAATATACACAGTCATTTTTTTGAACTTGTCGGCTAACTTGACAATATAGGACACAAATAGTTTCACAGGACTATCGCGGACATTCGTTTTAAAAACGTTTGTCCGTTTACCACATTTGGGGCACTCGTCACATTCGATACCCATACACTCATCACAGATGGTCTGGCTCACAAGTAAATGTGGAATTACCTCTTTGGTTTCAGCGTTCGTATATGTTTCTATATCGTAGTATACAGTTATACAAGGGTTATTTTAGGCTTAGCATCTTTCATATAACACATGCTTTACTCCATCCGCCTTATATTCCTCCTGGCATGTAGGACAGTGAATTACGTCACACTTGTGCTTAAATTTTCCCCAATTATCCATTGTGTGAAACATACCACATTCACAGATTCTCATTTTCCTGCACGTGCCAATTGATTTATGGAAATCAAAACAGCTATTATTGAAAAATGTGCGTCTACACACATCACAGTCTCTCTTCTCAGCTTCACACGGCTTTCACATTTGGTGCTTTTACACTGCTCACATACCATGTGACATTCTTTACAATGTCTCACTATATCATCCGCAAACTCGAGGCACCCCTTACACAAATCATGATGTCTCCCATATTTTCGACTTTTGTCATAACTCGCGTAAAGCCACCTTATATTACGGATGGGGAGATACGTTGTCCCTGACAATCCTAAAATAAGTAGGGGTCTTGTACGATCTCTCACACAGCTTTTAAAAACATACACAGTCCTACGACGATCATCCAACCCAAATACAACTATGCGGACATTCATTTCCTGTTCTACCCTTCTCAGCTCTTCAGGACCCATATTACAGTCAAATTCAAGTTCACAGTCTACAGCTAGTTTACGGGCACGCTCCACGACCGTAGGCAGCCAAATTTTTGAGTCCGTGTATTTTGTACAGTAAACATACGTGCTAAGAGTACTGCTATAAAGCCGCAACCACGATCGACGTTTATATGCTTTCGTAAATAGTCGGAGAATTGAAGTTAAGAGTGTACGGTATGGCACTATGACCCGCAACACGGAATACACGGTCAATATTTACCGTGAAGTTGTCCATATTAAAGGCTATACTACTTTGGGCGGCTTGCATTATACGTCCTAATATATATTCTACATCTTCAGCAGCCAAACGTCTAAATGGCACTATCACCCAATAATCGTCTACATCACCGTCATCTGACCCGAATCCAAAGGACAGACTCGTCCTGACTTCACGCTCGTCGCGATTCTGAAGAGCAAACTCTACAATATGCTGTACAACCCGGCGTAGCCCGCGCTCAATTCCATTGCTATACATGGCTCTAGGGTCGACCATGACTCTATACCGATTTCTAGTCAAGGCTGGGGTGGGGGCTGCGGATCGCACCAATTCCAGCGTTATAGCATCCTCAACAGAACGGGGGGCGGCAGATGAATTAGTGGATATATTAGCGGAAGGTGCTGCTGATGGGGGGCCTGTTGCGTAGGAGGTTGATGGTTGGGGATCTATTATTGTAGACTTAACAGAACGGGGGGCGGCGGATGAATAAGGGGATATATTAGCGGGAGGTGCTGCAGGGGGGCTTGTTGCGTAAGAGGTTGAGGGTTGGGGATCTATTACCGCTGCAAGAGGCGTGTATTTCGGGCGCTTTATACCTGACGTGGGGTTCTCACACCTCCGCTTTGGACGTGCTACCGGTATCGCTGGTGAGGGTTCGTTGGCAGGGGAGGAGATCACAACTACACTGTCGTCGAGGTCATCCGTAATGTCAATGATGGGGTGCTCTACCTCATCGTCATTCACGGTTCTGTGGGAGAAGAAAGCAAAATATAAGGAACAGCACTCAAAATTTGAAATATTTTGTAAATGACCCGCTTAGGAGTGTGACGTGTTAGAAATGGACTCTGTAGAAAAATTCAGATTCACGAGCCCATCCACATGTATTATATCTAGACCTACAGGATGCGGTAAAACTGTGTTTATGCTTAAAATCATTAAAGAAAAGGGAGAGATGTTCTCTAAATTTGTGCATAAAGTTATATGGTGCTATTCGACGTATCAATCAGTGTTCAACGAGTACCAAGATGATATTTTGTTCCACAAAGGCGTATATGACGTTAATTCGTTAAAGGGAAATGAACATACAATCATTGTAATTGACGATCTCATATTGGAGATGCATAAAACGTTTGCCGAGACATTTACAGTATTCTCCCACCATCTTAACATAAGCGTGTTCTTCATCAATGAGAATCTATTTTTCAAAAATAGATACATGCGCGATGTGTCGTTAAATACGCAATATCTAGTTTTATTCGCGCAACGTAGAGATGTATCACAAATTGGGGTATTAGCCAATCAAATGTTCCCGAATCAGCGTAAGGAGTTTTTGGAAGTTTATAAAGAAGCTACAAGCACGCGTTACGGATATTTGCTTTGCGACCTTCATCCGCGAAACACGTTTAGAGTGCTTCTGCGAACGAATATATTTCCAAACGAGCCTGAAACGGTGTATATTCCAGAATGACAAAGAGACTAAAGAAATACCGTGAATTAATAAAAATCTATCATCGACTGCCCCGGGCAATGCAGCATATGTTTATTAAAAATATCGACGCCGACTTTTTAAAATGCATCTGTGAAATCTGTCTTAACGTTATAAATTGCAATGTATCAATGAAAACCCATCAGAAGGCTCGCCTACGCCGCTACAAGAACATAATACGTGCACTCGCTCGTAAAAGTCAAACTGTAGCGAAGAAAAACGAATTATTGTACAAACAGGAGGGTCATTTCTCCCCATCTTATTTTCAGTTTTGGGTCCTTTACTGACTAGATTAATATAATGAAGAAAGTGGTAGTGATTCCCCACGAGGTGTACGCTTCACTGCAAAGGAATCCAGACACGGCTCTAGATCCCCGTAAAAGCAGACTTAAAAGAATGGAAAGCGAATTGCTAGCTCTATTAAACAGTGAAAAAACACCTGATGAGAAAAGAATCTTATACCAAGAAGCTCTGCAGAAATTTCTTCACGAGTACGAAAATTATAAGAGCCCTACAGAGATTCCTGTGGTTATTAGGCACAGCACGGGGGACGATGGACATGGCGACATAAGATCTGTGCCCGACGATACAGCTGACCAACCAAAAAGATTAGCCACACAACATATCGAACATGTATTAAAAAGCACCCTCCCACATACATTGATGAGTAAAGGCTTAAGTCTTTATAATCTATTGAATGAGGATCCCGCCATACAATGGACCGATACAGGCGAGATCATTGTGGAAGGATCAAAGGTACAGGGATCGAATATCGTAGACATTGTCCATGATCTGGTGAGAAAGTGGGATAGGCCATCACCATCAGGCTGGAAGCATATTAAAGCAAGACTACAACAAATAAATGTCCCTAAAACGTTGATAGGAAATCTGAACAGGTTAAAAGACGTGGAACATGCAACGCATGTGACACAATTGAAGACGCCGTCACCCCCGGCGGTAACACCTTTGAAGAGGAGCAAGAAGAGGTTAAACCAACCCTACCCACGTGCATCTAAAATACGCAAATGGCTAACGTATTAACTAAACGCTATTATGACATTTCTACCCCATCCTCTTACGGCGGCGTAGATAGACTGTACAGAAGTGTTTACGGAGTAGGAAAAAAAGATGTTGAAAGATTTTTGAGGGAGCAGGACGCTTATATACGCTTCATAAGCCTGTGAGAAAAAGGTTTAAAACAGCCAAGACAACGGCTTCCTCGATTGATTCTATTTGGCAAGCAGATTTAACAGACATACAAAGATATTCTGTGTATAACGATGGTTACCGCTACATTCTATTCAGAATAGACGTATTCTCTAGATATCTGTGGCTAGTTCCTCTGAAAAATAAATCACCTGAAACAGTTGCTAAAGCCACCAAAACGCTAATGTTAAAAGAAAACAGGGTTCCTGGCTATTTTTGTACGGATATGGGGAAGGAATTTATAGGCCGTGCTTTTCAGAACATGTTGACAGAGTTTAATATCAGCTATTACATAACCAATTCTATACATAAGGCTTCTTTAGCTGAAAGAGTTCAGCGCACCATAAAGGAACGCATGCACCGTTATTTTACACATAAAAACACATACAGATTTCTAGACATTCTGGAATCATTGGCGTCATCCTACAACCGCTCACACCATCGCACGATTGGGACAACACCTAACGAAGTTTTAGAAAGAGGTACGCTCCCGAGGAGAGATGGATCACCACCCACCACACTCTGCGCGCTTCAAAATCAATGATTATGTAAGGCTGTCGCGTTCGGGAACAAATTCGCAAAGGGTTTTGAGCAAGGATGGACACGCGAGATTTTTGAAGTTAGGGCTATGAGACCTAAAGGTGAGATAATGATGTATTACATTGAAGATTTGAATGGAGAAGAAATCTCAGGAGGCTTTTACCGCGAGGAATTGCAGAAAGTTGCGTTTAATTTAGGAAAAAATGTGTTTAAAATTGAGAAAATTTTAGGAAGCAAAGGTTCAGGAAAGAGAAAAATGTACCTGGTGAAATGGTTAGGGTACCCAGAAAGCTTCAACACCTATATAAAAGCTGATGCAATAATGAAGTTTAAATAGTATGCAACATGGCTCCTAACCATTTTTACGTCACACTCCCGTCCTCCTCGTCCCTGTCTGTACACCCTAACAACATACTAGCCAACTTTGTAACAGAACTCCACAAGCACATTGAATTGGGTCGTGATTCGTATGAGGTGGGGATATGCGAAATTCAGCTGGACACCATCTTTTTAAATATTGAACATAAAGAAACCGTTTTTACGATTCTTAGAAACATTGACGAGTGTGAAAAAGCTGGGGTAGCTATGGATGAAACTATGCGCATCGCTCGGACTAAGATTGCACGGTATTACAGTACAGAAGTAAGACTAGGACCGGGTCAATATGGTTCGGCCGAGGATGTTGTGAGAGGCTTAAACGTAAGTTTAAGAAACTCAAACCTTACGAATGATTTAGTATACGAAATCGTAAACAACCCTGCACATACACTAATCCTAAAATCAAAGACTAACAGACGTATTAAAGACCATAGAAAGTTCCAAATTCTAGCCAATGGCCGATATAGCGCAGCCTTCCAAAGAGACACATTTCACGAGACACAGCATGACTTGTCCAGATTAATGTATCAATTGAAGATGGAGAAATTGGCTGAAAGGTCCACAGACATGTGCTATATTTACAGTAATATAGTGGAGCACCAGTTTGTTGGGGATACCCAGGCACGCCTGCTGCGCATTGCTCACATCCCCAACCATAGAGGAAGGAGTTTGAGTATTACATATGACAGACCCCATTATGTGAATGTCGCAACTAATTTAATAACCAATATCTCAATATATATAAGAACGATTGAGGGTGAAAACTTCCCATTCGGTAACGGGAGCTTAACAGTGAAGCTACACTTTCGACGCACTGAGTTATAATGGATAGAAAGCCTTTCACCGTCTATCGAGGGGTGCGATACCAGCGCGGTAGTGACTTGGGTCCATTTTTCATCCATACTACGTACGGCTGTTCCTTTGCTGAAGAGGGGTGCCAGATACCTTGGAAGGAAAGCGCTGCAATCAGGTATTAACACTGCAGAAGACATATTGGCCGGGGCTAAACCTAAAGAGGCTCTAAAAAACATTTAAAGCGTACACGGGACGAAATCATCAAAGATGCAAAGAGAAAAATGCGTGGTGGCGGGAAGAAGCGGGCTGCCCGGAAGAAGAAGGGGTCACGTGGTATTAAACGTAAAAGGCTATCAAAAAAGAAGTGCTGTAAGCTAATGAAACCTATGGTTGACCACTTTTTTGACTGATATAAGCTAAGGACATTGATCTCATGAATCATAGTTTGTTTACCACTTGTCGAGAGAGGAGTCACTATTTCGCCATGGCACGCTTCATCCACCCATGTAGTTCACAATGCTGTAAATCGGAGCTGTCCCTTTTTGAGCTACCTCCAACCCAAGTTTTCTATTGAGCACAGTGACTTTATTACAATTAACCCTTTAAACACAATTAGTTCCCCGTGTGCACCTATAGAATTCGTGATACCCAGCTCAGATCCTTACTTTTTTGATCCAAGCTGTGTGCACATGTACGCTAAGCTACGTATAGCCCATTCTGATGGAACGGTCTGCGATGACAAATATGCTGTATACCCTGAAACAAACTTTCTGCACTCCATATTCAACCAGTGTGACGTATATTAATCAGACCAACATATCGGCAGGCACGGGTACTATCATCTACGAGCCTATCTGGAAAATGTCCTCAACTTTTCCAAAGAAGCGAAGGCTACCTTTTTAAGTGCCGAGGGATATTATCAAACTAAAGATGAAATAGTATAAAGGACAAATTTAAAAATTCTAAAAAGAAAATATACGAGTGTTTTGGACGGTTGCACACAGATTTCACTTTCCAGGAGAAGTTGCTTGTGAACGGGGTGGATATGAAAATAAAGCTCACCCGCACGAGTCCTGAGATCTGCTTAATCTGGATGCGGATCAAGAAGAGGGTGCAAAGCCGGTTGTGTTCACATTATGGACACCTACCTCCGCGTACGGCGAGTGAAATTAAGTTCACCAAAACAACTAGAAATTGAGAAAAATTTACTAAACGCTACAGTGAAATATCCTATTAACAGAGTGCAAATCAAACTATATACGGTTCCTGCAGGGTTGGCATCGAAGCAGATAGAAAACATTGCCCTGGGAAATCTTCCTAAAAGGATATTAATCGGCATGCAGGACCACGCTTCGGTGAATGGAAAATATAGAAAGAGTGCCTTTAAATTCGAGAATTTCGGACTTAAAAATATAACTCTATACGTTAATGGCATTGCTTTGGGTGGAACAATGGGTACGGACTATTCATCAGACGCTGTGTTACCTCTTTGTGCCAGAGCCTATAGTAATCTGACCCATATTGCAGGTGATTGTGATGAGCTTGGTAATGGAGTAAAGCAGGAAGAATTCATTGATCAATTTAACCTTTATCCGTTTGACATTACACCTGACTTATCTGCTAGCGTAAATACCCATTTAACCCCACAGCAGAGCTGAAACATCTCAGTGCGGCTGGAATTCGCCAAGCCTATAGACGCTCCTATTAGTGTACTAGTATATCTCGAATCGCAAGCCCTAATAGAAGTAGATAGATTTAGGAGCGTTATCACTGACTTTTAAAATGGATGCTAATACACTTCAGAAAGTAATGGAGCGAGTCACACGTTCCAAATTTATCGGCGTGTTTGCGAAGAATGAAACATTGAGTTTGCCAAGTACGCGAGAATGCGGTAGTCTTATTGTGAACACAGCTGTCATCGGTAATGAAGGGATTCACTGGATCGCTGTCTATTTTAAAAATAGACAGCGCCTGTACTATTTTGATTCACTCGGTACTCAACCCTGGAGTGACCCTATTATTGTAAAATTTCTCGCTCAGTTACATATTCCCGAAGTTGTATGGAACCCGTTTCGTGTACAATGATATTTTACTAATGTTTGCGGAATGTACTGCGTCTCATTTCTCATGCATATGTCAAGTGATAAAGAATTTATAAATTTTTTAAATTTATTTGACCCGTGTCACACTCGCCGAAACGATGAAATGGTATGCAGACAGATAAAAATCCGTTTTCCAATTGTACGTACTCGTTGTATATTATAATTTTTTTCGTATATTTGTAACGGTATATTCTGTAGTTGTTTATTGTACTGATTTCTTTCATTTAATAAATTTATGAAAATATATTGTCTTATCCCAAAAAGATTGAAAAACACTTACATTATTTCGGTGTGACATTGTTGACTGATCAGTATATCCTCCGTATTCCGAGATTCTTCAAAAGATTGTATAACACGTGTCAAATCCTCATCGGACCTTAAAGGGATAATGTTCATTTTAAAACATATACAGAGTATACTGACAGATCCCCATTATGTGAAGATATCTTTGGTTCATTTAAGAGGAATAACATTGATTACCATAAAAAATTTCGATTTTAGCATAATGGGGATAACCAAATAACATTGATCGACATAAAATTTTTTGGCGAGTATCTATTTGACGAGATACTACAACTCTCCATATATATAAATCGAATTATAGACACTTACATTTCTATGGCGGTTCCCTGCGTCGGGTTGTAAGGAGCGTCACTGCAAATATCTTCAACGGTTTGCGTTGGAAATAATTCGCCACGGTCAATCGCGTTAAAAAGACTAATTGCGGTTAATGCTGCAGGGTCACTTTCTTCATACAATTCCGGGGAGACGTACAGGTCCATGGTGGAGGATGTGTGACATTGCTGACTGTTCAGTATATCCTCTGTATTCATGACACGAGATTCTTCAAAAGATTGTATAACACGTGTCAAATCCTCATCGGACCTTAAAGGAATAATGTTCATTCTTTTAAAACATATACAGAGTATACAGACAGATCCCCATTATGTGAAGATATCTTTGGTTCATTTAAGAGGAATAACATTGATTGCCATAAAAAAATTTCAATTTTAGCATAATGGGGATAAGAGGTAAAACCAAATAACATTGATTGACATGAAAATTTTTTGGCGAATATCTATTTGACGAGATACTACAACTCTCCAAATATATAAATTGAATTATAGACACTTACATTTCTATGGTAGTCCCCTGCGTCGGGTTGTAAGGAGCGTCACTGCAAATATCTTCTACGGTTTGCGTTGGGAATAATTCATCACGGTCAATCGCGTTAAAAAGACTAATTGTCGTTAATGCTGCAGCGTCACTTTCTTCATACAAGTCTGGGAGACGTACAGGTCCATGGTGGAGGGAATGATTATTCACTGACGCGAAAATAGCTGCTGTTACTCCCAACTGAAAAATAGCCCCTTTTATATGCACAATCGCCAAGCTCCGCCCAAAAGACCAGATGTTCGTAGTGATTGGCTGCCGATGTAGCTGGGTGGAGCTATGATGTGTACCAATCCGCTATAACGGGATCGGACGAGTAACATATATAAAATCGTGTTTCTTGTGAATAAATTATAGACACTTACATTTCTATGGTAGTCCCTTATATTATATTTTTATTTTTACTTACAAGTTAGTATTGTTTTCACAAATTCTTGTGTTAACATAATTTCAATTGTTAACTTATTTTATAATAAAGAAATATATCCTAATTATATTTTTAAAAAAGCATTCAGTTTCCACGTTAAACTGTGGGTCTAAGGCGGAGTGAAAACCTTTCCAATTCGGTACAAACTCTGCCATTTTAAGGATGGTTTAACTGCAGCACTATAAATGTTATAGTTTAAATGAAGAGGCTAACTAAACACTGCATAAATAAACACTAAAATAAAATAAAATGTTATATGAAAAATAAATAATATATATATATATATATATATATATTTACATATACCTATCATAAGATGTTTAAAAGAATGTATATATATACAGTGCCCGCGAAAAGTATCCGATCACCCTTGAAATTTGTATTTTTTACATAAAAAACAATGTTTAAATGTATACTAACCTTATATTAGTATTTTGTCATCTGTCCTTTGGTTTGGATGACTTGTTCTAGACGTTTTGGCATGGATTTAATCAAGTTTTGACAAACTTCCACTGATATTTCCTTGCACCATACCTTTTTGATGGCCTCTTGTAATTTTTCGACTGAGCCAGTGTCGTGGCATTCAACCTTATTTTTTATTATTAGCCACAGATTTTCTATCGGATTGAGATCTGGATTATTACCAGGCCAATCCAAAATATCAAATTTATTGTCAGTAATCCATTTTGTCACTATTTTGGCCCTGTGACATGGTGCACCATCATGCATGTATGTTTTTGTCCTTTGGATTGCCATTGCCATTGGAAGTTTATCCTGTAGCATTGCTAAATACCGTGCACCATTCATAGTTGTGTTCTTCGGAAGAAAATATAAGTTTCCACGCCCATAGTAACCGAAACAACCCCAAACCATCACACTTGGAGGGTGTTTCATTGTCTTTAGGGTGTATTTAGGGTCCATCCTATTTGAGCCAATAGGCCGGCGAACCTTTTTTGGACAACTTCTGAATGTCAAAAATGTCGACTCATCGCTAAATAAAACCTTCTTCCAGTCATCAACAGTCCAATGAATGTATTTTTTACAAAATGCGACACGTTTTTTACGCATTTTTTCATTAATGAACGGTTTCTTAGCAGCATGGCGAGATGGTAATCCGAGTTCTTTTTGGAGCCGCTCCTGGATAGTTCGTTCAGAAACACCAGATAACAAATTATTCATATTAAATTTTATTTCTTTCGCAGTTATTGTTGGGTTTTTCAATACTAAACGTTTCATAAGTTTGTCTGTTCGCGAATTTGTTTTTCTCGGTCTGCCAGATCGTTTTTTAGGGACTGGCGTGGTTAGGCCACCATTGTTCTTAGCCCGTGAAACCCATAAATTAACGGTACTTTGGGCTATGTTTAATTCCTTAGCTATCTGTCTCTGTGATTTCCCACATGCATGCAAAGCAACAATAGCACCTCGACAATCACTCTTAAGTTGTTTTTTAGCACACATTATATATAAATTTTATTTACACCACTTTCTGTAAAAAAAAAAAAATATCAAGAAATTTACACAAACAGTGAAATCTGACAAATTTGAGACACAGCCACCCGCAACGAAGGCTACCAGAACACTAATTTGAGAATGCGTTGGATAGCTCTCATATCAGCGAGCAACCTCAAAGTTACCAGATGTCGCTAGAACAAATAGAAAGTGAATTACGTGTCTCTGAATATCAAGGGAAAATATTGTATTTTCTTGAGTGATCGGATACTTTTCGCGGGCACTGTATATAATTATAGTAAACTTACGTCAAGATAAACTAGTTACCCATAAAAACCTAATTGGTTTTCTATAATTCTGTTTTCTATGGTTGGTTGATTATGTGTAGGCTAACTACGTTATTTGTTTCGTCGGATTGTGTTTTGGCTAATTTCAAGTTTAATGAAGTTCAAGTTAATGTTATATTTGTTTCTAATCGTTAAACACTATATACATCTATAGTGAAACCCTATATATATCTATTTATCTATCTTAAAAAATTATAAAATATTTATCGTTTAATTTTGCTCATGTTGTTTGCAAAGTAAATACATTCAAACTTGTTTTAAATAAAGAAAAAATTAATATACATACATATACATATACATATCACAAGATGTTTAAAAGACTGTATATATATAATTATAGTAAACTTATGTCAAGATAAACTAGTTATCCATAAAAACCTAATTGGTTTTCTATAATTCTGTTTTCTATGGTTGGTTGAATTATGTGTAGGGTAACTACGTTATTTGTTTCGTCGGATTGTGTTTTGGCTAATTTCAAGTTTAATGAAGTTCAAGTTAATGTTATATTTGTTTCTAATCGTTAAACACTATATACATCTATTGTAAAACACTATATACATCTATACATCTATAGTGAAACACTATATATATCTATTTATCTATCTTAAAAAATTATAAAATATTTATCGTTTAATTTTGCTCATGTTGTTTGCAAAGTAAATACATTCAAACTTGTTTTAAATAAAGAAAAATTTATATATATATATATATATATATATATATTATATATATATATATATATATATATACAGTACTGGCCAATTATTAGGAATTTTTTTAAAATTTCATTTTTTGGTATAAAATGTTAAATTAAACCAATTTTAAACGTTGAAAAGTTATTTATTTCTACACAAGAATACATGGTCATTATTTAGCAATAGTTTAGTACTTAGTTTGACCCACCTTAGCTGCCATAATGGCTGCGACACGCTTCGGCATGCCATGAATCAATTTTTTGCATAATTCTTTAGTCGAACGAAGCGTGTTTGTTCGTCAGTTGTCGTTTGGTTGTCGTGCGATGCGGGTGTGTTTCTCTTTCTTTTACGTGTCATTGTAACTACCGTTTAATTTAAATAGTGTATTTACCCAATTTCGGCAATTATTTGTTACAGTTTTTAAGTGAATTTGAAAATGGGGCGAAAGAATGACTTGAGTCCACGGAAAATTGGGCAAATACAGGTTTTATTAACTTCTTCTACATTTAAACAAAAGGAAATCGCTGCCAAACTCCATGTTTCACCACAGTCAGTACTTCGTATTAAGAAAAAAATGGTATTTGGAGAAAATGTAGGCCCCAAAAGGGTTGGAAGATGCGGCAGAAAAAGGGTAACGACTCCAAGAACTGATAGACAGATTGCAATTTTGTCTCTTAGAAATAGAAGAGCTACTTGCAAAAACATTTCCAGTAGTCTAGCGGCTGATGGCATCAATATTAGTCGTAGAACAGTCAACAGGAGGCTTCTAACTGCCGGCTTCAAAGCCTACCGCCCAAGGAAGAAGCCCAGGCTCACTGAGGCTATGAAGAAGGCACGTTTTGCATGGGCAAAGGAACACATTAACTGGACTAGTGAGGATTGGGAACAGGTAAGAATAATATTTAACATTAAATAGAATGTTAATACAGTAAATACAGTATGCATAGAAGTGTATTTACAGTACGTGATAAAACTGCAGTAAAAATATCTGTAAAGCAGCAAGTCATACTGTACTTCGTTTTAGCTGTACTTCATACGCTATGCACTGACTCTTTCACAGGGCTTTCTTTGATTGCAGGTGGTGTTCTCCGATGAGTCAACGATTGCCGTGCTTGACGATCGTGTTCAAAGTGTAAGAAGGAGGCCTGGAGAAGAATTTTTGCCTGAGTGTCTGATGAAAACGGTGAAATTTCCACAAAAGATCATGGTTTGGGGAGCAATTTCTGTGCATGGAACTAGTCGTTTGAGCATTGTTGAGGGGAATATGAACCAAGTCAAGTATATAGAAGTACTAAGAAGACGTCTACTGCCTCAAATAAGGGAATGGTATGGTAATAGACGTTGGATTTTTCAACAAGACTCAGCTCCATGCCACACGACAAAGTCGGTTAAAAAATGGTGTCATGAAAATAGTGTTCGGTTGCTCCCATGGTCTGGAAATTCTCCAGACATGAACCCAATCGAAAGTTTATGGTGTATTTTAAAGGACGTAATCCATGAAACGCCGATAACAACAAAACACCAACTCATAGAGCGACTTATTCAAGTCTGGTTTCACTCTACACGTATTAAGGAATTATGCAAAAAATTGATTCATGGCATGCCGAAGCGTGTCGCAGCCCTTAAGGCAGCTAAGGGGGGTCAAACTAAGTACTAAACTATTGCTAAATAATGACCATGTATTCTTGTGTAGAAATAAATAACTTTTCAACGTTTAAAATTGGTTTAATTTAACATTTTATACCAAAAAATGAAATTTTTAAAAAATTCCTAATAATTTGGCCAGTACTATATATATATATATATAATATATTATATATATATATATATATATATCACAAGATGTTTAAAAGACTGTATATTAGGGTGGATCGATTTTACATTTTTTTCGATTTCCATATTCTAATAGAGACAAAAACTTGCGCATGCATGAGAAAATAGCCTCTGCAAAATCTTAGCATAATAGGTAATCATCTTCTGCCCCCGGCAGAGCGATGAAAATCATATTTTAGTAGTCAAAAACGTATTTTTCTTATAATTTTTAAAATATAAAATTTTGCGTGTGTGTTATTTCATGCCTAAGCAACGATATAAATGCTATGGGAAATATATAAATGCATTATTTAAGACAAAGAGCCGATCTGAAACTATGTATACTTTATACATATTTTCAGATCGGCTCTTTGTCTTAAATAATGCATTTATATATTTCCCATAGCATTTATATCGTTGCTTAGGCATGAAATAACACACGCAAAATTTTATATTTTAAAAATTATAAGAAAAATACGTTTCTGACTACTAAAATATGATTTTCATCGCTCTGCCGGGGGCAGAAGATGATTACCTATTAAGCTAAGATTTTGCAGAGGCTATTTTCTCATGCATGCGCAAGTTTTTGTCTCTATTAGAATATGGAAATCGAAACAAATGTAAAATCGATCCACCCTACTGTATATATATAATTATATACATGGTGCGATCTGGCAACTCAGCAACTGAATACATGGCGCTATCTGGCAACTCAGCCAGAATAGAGGTTTATAAAAGACCGAGAGACGACTGACGGAGTCATTCAAGCTCGGCTCCCAGCCGAGCAAGGACCTCTGGTCCTTCTCTTTCTGGCCCTTTGGGAAACCCCTTAGAGGCCTCTTAGGTTAGGGAAACGAAAATAACTTGGGGGAGAACTCCGCCTCCAAGTTGCATGCCTTGCAATCAAAGGCAACTACTCTCTCTCTCTCCTTCAGGTGTACCCCTCCCCCCTTGGCTCAGCCAACTGGCTGATTAGGAGCCTATAAAACAACGCCTACTCGGCTGAAGTCTTAATATGCACTTGGCTCCTGCCAGGTGAACACCTCTCCTCCTTTCTCTCCTCCTTTCTCTCATTTCTGGCCCTTTGGGGGGAATAGCTTGGGGGAGAACTCCGCCTCCAAGTTGCATGCCCCTTGCAACCCCGGTTGGCAACAAAGGCCAGTACTCTTTTTTTCTTTTTTTTTCTTTTTTTCTTTTTTGCAACACCCCCTACCCCCCTTGCAACAACCCCCACCCCCTTTACAGCAACCCCCACCCCCTTTGCAACATTACGTAATCACTTGCAACATTCTTGCACTCTCCCCTTTTGCGGCTATACTACTGAGGGGCGACAAGCTTGACCTTCGTGAAATGAGGAATCATCGCACGGAACATTTGAAAGGTTGAAAGGTATAATAAAGCCGGGACGGCACGTAGCTTGGGCAAGGGGCATGCTTCTAATGTCCACTTGGATGCATTATAATAGAGAAAATTTGCCCATTAAGTTATCAGCAAAACCACTTTCACTTTCAGTGTATATTACTATGTTTGACTACTTTTCAGAGGTCACTGTTCCATTCGAACAAATGAAAAGTAGGCATAAATACTAAATGACAGTGAATACACCGAAACTATGACTAGGTATTCAGGGTGAAACTGATTTTTTATCAAGTTTTGATGACTTTTCAAAGTGGTTAAAACAACAAGTGACAAGAGCAAACCTAACTTTCAAATATGGCGTTTGAGTATTTTAACAGATCACGAAGACACCAGATGGACTAGTTAAGTTGGATCACCTTGCTTTTTCTTCATTTTCTGTGAAGTCCAGATTCAACCAGTAAAGTTTGTTACCCGAGAAAAAGTTGTGGGTAAATTTTGTTAAATCAACCATTTCGGTTTGGTTATGAAGTCATCAACTATTCGTGCATACCGGTTGCTGTAAAATCGAACCTATACCCATCGAATCGTCAAGACTGTACATCGATACTCTAAAAAACTAACTTACCCTAAATTAACTTAACCTAACTTTATACATACATTACCAAAAACCTCATTTCTTAAATAAATGTCAATATAATGTCAAGTCGATCAGATGTCGTAATCCCGGCAAATTCCAGTATTTTTTCCGCGTATGTTCGTATGTGACGCTCTCAATTTGGTCCTTTAGGACTACTTTAAGTCATATATATGTAAAAAAATTTGTCTAATTGTCCTTTGGATACCTAAATTACATCTACTGCATTTCCATTATTTTATGTATATCTTTATACAGGGTGTTATCAAATTAAGTTTCAGAAATTAGTATATATATTCAGGACGTCAAAGTGAACAAAAAAGTTCCTATGAACATAAATCTGCAATTGCTTTGTTTCCGAGATACATTGCTTTTTTTGGCGAGGACGATCCAATTAAAATGAAAGTCATTAAAGTTTATTTACAGCAAGTGCTCAAAATGGTTTCCCCGCATCAGAGTACATGCTTCAATACGTCGTCGAAAGTTTGGCCGCATACGTTCGAAAACACCTACATGGTTGCGTATTGTTTCTGAACAATCTTGAACACGTTGCCACAATTCATCTATGTTATTAACTTCTCTCGCATAAACAAGATTTTTTAAATATCCCCACAAGAAAAAGTCAATTGCATTTGGTCTGGAGACCTGGGTGGCCAAGCGACGGGACCATGCCGCCCATACCACCGCTGAGCATATTCTTCATTCAGAAAATTTCTAACAGCAATAGTTGTGTGAGCGGGTGCACCGTCATGAAGTATCCACACGAGATGCATATCAGCAAGTTCTTCAAAAGAATACTGCTCCATAACGCTCTGTAACATTACACGAGAGTGACACATGAAATGAAGGAAATAATTTTGGTTTCTAAAATGACAACTAACAAAATACTATCAAAACAAAAGAAAAATAGCTATCTAAACAACCAGACAATTACGACTTTGATAAACTTTAATGAGTTTCATTTTAATTGGATCGTCCTTGGCAAAAAAACAATGTATCTCGGAAACGAAGCGATTGCGGATTTATGTTCCGAGGAACTTTTTGTTCACTTGGACGTTCTGAATATGTGTAGTAATTTATGAAACATAATGTGATAACACCCTGTATAGATATGCAGTGGGTCGATATGTTGTATGGCAATATATTCATATACATAAAATGATAGAAATGCAATGGATGTATAGTATAATGCAATTGCCCTTGCCCACCCAAAACATACAGCGTTTCGTGTTTCAGACGCGTTTTGTACGATGTCGATGATTGGTTTATATATACATACAGTATATGTTTTTTATTGGTGATTTGTGTCGTGCGTAAACCAATTATCGACGTCCTACAGGACGTGTCCGAGACTTTAAAAATGCTGTATTTTGGTGGGACAAGGGCAATTGCATTGTACTGTACTTTAAGTGTCAAAACCACAATAAAACAAAAACAATACATGTAGTACTTAAAGGAGTTGAAAGGGGTGAAATCTACAATGCAGGTAATAGGAAGACGCTGCACCACATATTGGCACCGAGCCAACCTCATTTTTGGTCTGGACGTAATTAAAATTATTATATTGGTATAAAAAAAACAATATCATGCTACAAAATCCGTAATACAACCGAAGAACACGACATGAATACGACATGATTAACTTAGCAGAGTTAACATTTTGTCCAAATCTTACGTAATAATAGTGCACCCAAACTTAGAAATACCTTCCATGCGTCACTCGAGTAGTTAAGTCATGATTACAAAAAATCTTGATGGAATTTTTTAAAGCTTCTGCATGTTACGGCCTTTACAAGTACACACACACACACACACACACACACCACACACACACACACATATATATATATGTATGCTGTAATAAATCTTGATTATTATATAAATAATAATTAAAATAAAAACTTAACTTGAAACTGTGATTGCTGTTAAGCGGAATTACATAAAATAATTTATCATATAAATTGTTTTTTAAGCCAATCATGATTTTAATTGATTCATAAATATTTAAATTGGAACTTTGTACTAAATTTCTCAATTGAAATACTTTCGAATCAAAATCAAACCATTTGCCTATTAAATCAAGTTTCTAACACTGAATATATTAACATTTACCACAAACATATATTTTTTTTTATTAATTTTAAAATGTTAATATTTGAGAAAGTAATTTTGCAGTTTTGGTCAAATGCATGCAGTATATTAATAGGATATACAGGGTGTTCCATAACTTAGTGCAGGAGTATATGTGGAGATTAAATGAATCTCGACGCTGCCTTGATAAGATTAAATTCCAGTACTGGACGTAGCAGCGTCCGTAGTAGTAGTAGTAGTAGTAGTAGTAGTTCGGAGGTTAATATTGTTTCCCTATTTGCGAGGTGAAGACACTGAGGGGGAGTTCGAATCCCGATGTTGTTGATAATAACTGTTAGCACAATGGGTCACATTAATTGGCCTGAGCGCTGTGCCAATTTTTTACTCTCCTGATTGATTATTACACTGGGGAACACAACTTTTGGTGACTTAGATGTTAGACCTGTTTCTGGGTATATTGAGGTCGCTGATTCTAAATATGACATTAGTTTTTCTCCATCAGCTCTGCTTATCAAGATATGATATATATCTATATATATTTCTATATAATGTATATAATATTATATAATTGCTGACTGGCAATCACTGTTGTTGTCAATTGAATACAAAAGTATGATGAATGTCAGCAAAAATAGTGTATTAACATCAAACAAGCATAAGGTGCGAAAAAATATTTCTTAAATTCAAACAAGCTTGAGACACGAACGGCAAAAAAAGTTCTTTCATTGAGACATCTCACATAAACCGCGTTTCTGAGATTTCTTGCGATGAGATGTGCCAGGACATTCGCGTTGGATGCTCCAGCAGTAATCTGCCATCATGTGAGTATCCCATCGTCCGCGGTACCGTTCTTCCATGGTCCTTAGTTCTTGGTGAAATCGTTCACCCTGTTCCTCGCTTAGATCACCGAGGTTATCTGGGAAACGATCCAAATGACTGTGGAGGTAATGCAGTTTGATGCTCATTTTACAGCCAAGTTTACAAAAAGAAGAGAGCATATTCTCCACTAGTTCACCGTAGTTATCGGCCTTATAGTTCCCAAGGAAATTCTTCACAACCATACTAAACGATGACCACGCACGTGCCTCAATGTTGTCCATTGAATCTTGGAAACGCGGGTCTTTCATGAGTTCCCGGATTTGCGGTCCATCGAAAATACCTGCCTTCAGCTTTTCCATGCTCAGCGCAGGAAATTTTCTACATATGTAGCCAAAACACGTCCCATCTCTGTTCAAAGCCTTTATAAATTGTTTCATCAAACCTAGTTTGATGTGCAGTGGTGGCAATATGATCCTTTCTCTGTCAACCAAAGCTTCTTTGATGATATTTTTTTCTCCAACCACCATGTTTTCTCTCAGAGGCCACTGTCTTCTCACCCAGTGTTCATCTTTAGCTCTACTGTCCCAGAGACATATAAAGCACGGGTACTTGGTGTACCCGCTCTGCTGGCCCAGGAGAAAATTCACCATCTTCAGATCCACACAGATCACCCATTGGTGGTCTCGATATGATATCTTTTCTAGGACTAGGGCGACTGTCCCGTACTCTTCTCTCATACCGACTGAGTGACCAATTGGGATTGATCTGTATCTGTTGCCGTTGTGTAGAAGAACACATTTTAGGCTCCGTTTGGAGCTATCTATGAATAACCGCCATTCACTTGGTGTGTATTCCGATATGCCCATTTTCATCAGCAATCCGCGCGCATTGTTGCAGAAAACTAAATCGTTCTCTTTTGAGAAGAAGGGCAGTAAATCCTTTTCTCTGTCGCGATATAACGTGATTTTGGTTCCCGGCAGCAGTAAATTTTTTTCTCCCAGCCTGGAAGCTAACAATTCAGACGATTTCTTCGAAAGACTTAAGTCCCTTATGAGGTCGTTTAATTCGTGTTGACTAAAACCTTCTGCAACTGATGACGGTCCTTCGAAATCACTGTCATTTTGCCCACATATGCTTTCTTTGTCAGTAGCAGATTCATCATCTTCTTGAGGGAGCTCTGGAAGATGGCTGAATGATGGGACAGATATCTCATCTGAATGTGAAACAGGCCATCTAGCTGAGTCTATGCCAGGATACGTCCATTTACTCCGGTTACGTCCATTGATGCCCTTTATATTCACCAAACAAAAGTAACAGTCATCACTGTGGTTTCTCTGTTCTCTCCATACCATTGGTATACCAAATTTCAGGCACCTCCTCTTTCCGTTGGTCCATTGCCGCAGATGCTCCGTACACGTTTTACACACCTGAGGAGTAGGGCGGATCGAAAATGAGGTTTTTAAACTTTTTTTCGAAATTCAAATATGGCTAGTGCGGAAAATATGTGGGTGCTATAGGTAATTACTGTGCATAAATATTAGTCCTGCGAAATTATATCTTCAGGTGCCACAAAGCCGTCGAAAAAAGTGAAATATAATGATTTTCTTATATTCTGCATTATGTAGTACAATAACTGAAACTTACTTATTATTATATATTAAGTGTTCCAATTACCAAAATAGTTACTGAATTACGCAGCTCTTAGTTTATTTAGATCAATGTTCTTTTGATTAATGATCTAAATAATCCAGAACTCACCACGAGGAGGTGGCTGCGTGTCGAGCTCCACCCATGCCCTCCCAACCACCCATCCTTGCGCATGTTTTTTTCTATTAACGTTTTATTTAAACTTTATATTCAGCTTTACTTTCGAATGATGGCATTTTTTTACGTGACTGAAGTGTTGATCTTATGAAGCCATCTCGCGCGTTCAATCCAAATACTTTTGATGATGCTTCAGTCACTAATTTTACCATTCTTTCTACTACTTGTGTATGACAAGGGAATTTCTCAAATGGAGGGGTACTCTTGTTTTCTATGAATTCTTCAATCTCATTTTCTGTCAGGTGTCTTGTCACAGGTGGTTCAGTGACAATGCATTTTTGCCAATTAATTAAATCAGTATAATCAGTAGCTTCAAATTGAATAACAGGTACTGTGAAACGCCTCACAACTTTTTCCTTGTTTGTTTGCCTTGCTTTCTTTATTCGCCTCCACGCTAATTCTCTTATGGCGCTGCGGTCATCATGAATCATTGATGCTAGAATATTTTCTGGATTTGCAAAAAATGCATTTCTTTGTATGACAGGGTTTACAATATCCTTTACTTCGTCATTCAGTGTTCTTGTTAGTTCAATAGTTTTGAAAACATTTTGAGCCATTGACAAAAGACGTACTTTGCTTAGTAGAAAACCACATTGGGATGTAGACCTTCATTATAAAAGAAGCAATGTTCATGAGGTTCTCAGATGGACTTACAGTTGAAACGTATAGACGAAGCAAACGATTTGCTGTTGTCAGCAATCGTGAATGTGCCATTTTGCCTGGACTACGATGAGCAAGATCTGGAGAGCAATATCCCTTTGTTATGGCCTGATGAATATCAATTAGATATTTTTGGTCGGTGCTAAGATCTTCACAGTCTACAGTTGGTTCCTCAGCATCAATCCTTTCAAACTCGACAATAGGAAGACTCTTACAGTTCTCTAATTCCCTGCCAATAGGACCGGTGAATCCGCGGGGGCCAGATGTTTTTCCATCCAGCTTTGCAACTAAATGGCGTAATGGCAGTTCATTGGCATGGAGCTGGCACACTAAATGTTGAACTGGCTTCTTCAGCTTCAATTCTATAAGCCTTATAACGCCCCCCTTTTCTCCAGTGTTGACTGCTGCACCATCGCATCCAATGGCAACAAGGTTTTCCAGGTTCATGTCATTATTTCCAATATACTCAAACATTCCTTTACATATTTCTTCAGCTGATCCAGAATTCACAGAATAATGGCCCAAATAATCTGAACCAGGTTCTCTCACTAAAGTGATATGTTCTTCTGTTACCTTCTTCTGATATACTTTGGACTCTTTTTTTTCTTGGAAGAGTGTAGAATCTTTTCGACCATCAAAATAGATTCCTCTGATTGGGACCTGATTTTGATCTTTCATAATTTCTGATCTCTTCTTTTGTCTTTCTCTTCTGATTTTACTCCTATCCACTACTTCAGATGTATTGTCAATAGAAACTTCTCCAATATCTTGCAATACTGCACTAACAATGAATGCTGCAGCTCGATCTGAAACTGCAGTCCTGTCACAAGCAGTAGCCACTGAAGGTAGATTTGTAGTTTTCCTTTTCTTGAATAATTGTTCTTCAGGTTGTTCGAGCTTTCTCTTCGAGCTAACTGGCTCTGGAAATGTATCGTCTGATATTTCGCCAGATTCACTTTCACTATTTGATGTCGATGATGATAATTCAACATTTGTATCCTGCAATTTCTCCTGTGAAGATTCTTTGGTGAGCCTCACAGCTTCTTTTTGCTTTCTTAGCAACGTAGATGCTTTTTTCTTTGAGAGTGTAATATCTACTCTATCAATAAGCAGTTTTCTTTCACTCCTTTGATCTAAGAGGAACGTCACTTCTTCCTTTGGAACCGTTTTTTTCTTTGGGACAAGAACATTGTGTTAGTACTTTGCACTTGCACGCTGCAATGTCAAAAAGTTTCGTGTGTGCTTCTTTTTTGAACATATCAATCTTTGCTTTGTATGCTTCAGAATTTTTTCTGCTTTGATATGGCTTCATAATGACACGATACTTTTCGTGGTAGCTTCTGAACATTGTTTCAATTCGCCTGTCTGACAGAATTGGGACGGAAGCACTTTCCCAAATTGTTTTCAATTTATCAACAACTTGTTCTAATATTTGAGATATTGAAGGATCTTTATTAGTATTCTGTTTCAAATCGTTTCTTACAAACAAGTAATATTTAAAAACTCCTTCGTATGTAGGAAGATTCCTGTGCCACAAATCTTCCCCCATACCAAACATGGGCACTCAGTTGAGGCCCTGGTTGATTTTGCACAAACTCGAGACATTTTGAAAGTATACAAATCTGAAAAGAAAGAGCTAATATCAATTATACGTTAATTTCAGTTAATAGTACATGGCAAACTTAGGGCAACACAATACAGAAATGCAAAATATATAAGAAATATAGTTTAGACTATCTGAGTAACGCCAACAACAGAACACCCACCTGCTACGAGAGCGACAGCTACACTGAACCGAGGTACTCACGTGACAGCTGAGTGAGCTGACTATAGAAGACTGTTTTTAGAGAATAGGAACTTTTTTTAAAGGTTGACTGAGCTATTTTTATACAAGTGTGAATAAATTCTTGTCTATTGTGCATCGTGGACTCTTCTGTAATTATTGGTTAAAATCTGCTTTTTTCAATTTTTTTCAATATTGAAGGTCGTTGTGGCACCTGAAAATATTAATGTTATGATTTTAAATTTATACCAGCTTATTTCCTCACTACTCCACACATTTTCCACACTAGCCAATTTGAAAATTCGAAAAATGGGTTTTTCACTCCGCCCTACTGAGGAGCCCATGGCTTATCTTGGTCCCCTAGTTGTACTTTGAAATAGGCAAAATAAGCTTTTTTCACAAAATCAGTAATAGTTTTTCTCTGTTCAATGAACGTGTACTCTCCGCAGATAAACAAAACACATCTGGATGATTTAAACACTTTCTTCGTGATGAAGCCATGTCAACGCCTGTAACAGGAAAGAATTCACGTTAGTACATGTACAATACACATGCAAAACAGCAACATCAGCAAAATCATAGCTACAATTTAATTATACAGATGCATTTAGATTTACGAGCAACTCATAATACCGTTCCAGAAGGGTAATAAAGTAGGTAATGACGTATGCAATATCTAAAAACTAGAGCTGCTAGAACAAAATGGATAATATTTTCTGAATCAGTGGCATGAAAATATCCAGAATAAGGTATAAATCTCAGGCACCAAGAAATTTTTTTTTTGTTCCCCAGTGTTATTATTATTAATACTGGGACACCCTGTATATGGTCAAAACTCTCTCTCTCTCTCTCTCTTCTCTCTCTCTCTCTCTCTCTCTCTCTCTCTCTCTCTCTCTCTCTCTTTTTCAAATTAGAAAATAGTGTAGGTAATGAGGAGAGCATAAGAATGCTTCAGAATGATCTTGACAGGCTGGACGAATGGTGTGCGACTTGTCAGATGCCATTCAACTTGAACAAATGTAAGGTAATGCACATAGGCTACAAGAACCCGAAAACCGATTACTCTCTGTTGGGGAGAAACTTGACTGAGACTAATCTGGATAAAAGACTTAAGATTTATATTAGTAATGATCTCAAACCGTCAAAGCGCTGTGCGGAAGTCGAAGAGGGCCTTAAAAATACTAGGTTATATTAAAAGACAGTTCCAGTTTAGAAATAAGGAGATTGTAATGTCTCTCTACACTTCACTAGTTAGACCTCAATTCGAGTATTGTGTACAGTTTTGGTCTCTGTCCCTGAGGAAGGATATAGAAAGGTTGGAAAGGGTACAAGCAAGGGCCACAAAATCAGTCCCTTTAATGAGACTTCAAAACTACGAACGTAGTTTTGAACGCTTAAATCTGTTTATTTTAGAGACCAGAAGGTTGCACGGTCAGCTTATTCAAGTTTTCAAGATGCTCAATGGAATAGACAGGGTAGACTACAGGAAATTATTCTCATTTAATACCAATCCGACAAGAAATAATGGCTTTAAATTGGACCTAAAAACATTTAGTACCTCGCTCTGCGGTAATTTTTTCTATAAAATAGTTAATATCTGGAACCAACTTCCCTCGAAAGTTGCTTCAAGCCAAAGTGTAAATACAGTGTTTAAAAATAGGCTGGCTGGACAAAGTTCTAAATACACTCAGGGTTAAAGACTGTTCCCACAGACAACTTAATTTGAGAATCGATTTAATAAGTAGGCGTATTTTGAAAATATTATTATAACGTAACTCCGCAAGAGTTGGTTTAACTATTTACTCTTGCACTTAGTCCCTTCTCCACTTTAGAGAGACGTCTTTGGTTGCACGATCAACCATCGAGCAACTCATTTTTGATCACTTAACTCATCAACACCTCTAAATGAGAGACTCTTGAATTGGCCGTAGCAACAAACGGGTGATCACCCACGAAACACTTTCATACTCCATAAGGGACAAGTACACGGGGATAGATATAGGGCCCTTCCACTGATATTCCTCGCCGGAAAGAGATTTCCTCTACTCTCGTGTTGGCACAACACCGCGAAATATGAACAACTCGGTATATCATTTTCCGCATAAACATCATTCAAGGCTAAGGACCCAAGTTGAAACTCGGCGACATTCAAAGAATTGGCAGACATCTACACATCACAGACGTCCAATTACAGAAAACACGCTCACACGCCTGCCTTGTTAATAGATTAGATAAGTATTTTGTAGAAATACATAATTTCCTAATGAACAAAGACAAAAAATGCATGGCATGGATTAGGTGAGGTAAAGTTGTGATTCTGCCGTCCGTATTTCTTTTTTTTTTTCCTTCTCCTGGCTGGCTGGGTGCATGTGAAAGGTGAGGGCATGGTGTGGAAAATATGATTTCCTTTCTCCTTTCCTGTGGAAGCATTTCATCACCTTGCCAGCGTGATGGCTTTGCGCGTACATGGGTGTAGACATGGCGACTTTGCTTAATCCTTTTAGGACCAGCCTGGAGTGGGCCATGGGGCCTTCGTTGGTCCGATACCTAGGTAAATAGAGCTGTAAATATTTTGTATAAAGTCGCAACCACATGTTCGAGGTTCTTGTGACGATATCAAATAGTTGATATACGATTAGCACAAATAAATTATTATGTTAGTTTATACAATAACGCTCTCTAGTTTACGATATTTGCGTGTGCATAACGTAATTGTCGATCTAGTTTATATATTCTCCTCTTTCCTGTAAACTTTCATTGGGTACTTTTCCAGGGCCAAGGTATTTTCTTCAACCTTTTTCCGTACCCGACTCTGGTGGGAAGGAAGAGGAGGGTGGGGAGAGAGAGCCCTATGCTTTTCCGCTCAGTTTTCTACTACTACTACTAGGATAATTAAAAAATGCACTAGTTTAATGACAGGAATCTCCTGGAGTGGACCGAAAGGTCTTTGAGGCTTCTTCTTGTCCTTGTAACTCTCTCTCTCTCTCTCTCTCTCCTCTCTCTCTCTCTCTCTCTCTCTTATATATATATATATATATACACACGTTATAAACCAGTATTATGATAATATACACTTGACACGAATTTAAATCTCATGTTTACGATAAAGGTGAATGGAAGGAGAATTCTTTCACGCCTTTTCTATCTCCTCTGTGATTGCCTTTTCGTTTGAACTTCCACACGTCAATACCTTTTTTTTCTGTAACGTTTCTTCTTCTTCTTCTTCTTCTTTTTCTTCTTCTTCTTCTTCTTCTTCTTCTGCGTTCCTTTAAGACAATTGCCGGGCTTCCATTTCCCCATTTACTCGGAAGTAGTAAGTCGAAGCAATGATGAACGGATAGCTTGTCATAGATTTATGGGTCCTATAGATTTCAAAAGCGATAGGGACCGACCGAGAAAATTGCATTACCGATTTATTCAAAAGTTATTCTTTGAAGGTGCTCCTCTAAACAGGATTGTTTATCTATACTTCAATATTCCATCAATTGGTTATGTTTTTAAATTATTCTTCGGCCTCGTAATAAAATAAACCTTCTTCCCATCCCCTACCTCATATATATAATATATATGTGTGTGTGTGTGTGTCGGGTAAGTGCATACGTGCTTTTCGTGTGTGGACGCTCGCCGATATTAGCGTGCTATTTCTTTCGCATATATAACGTCTTTTTTTTTTTCAACGGAATAATAATATTTAACTAATAGAAGAGAGTGATCGCGTTAAAAAAAGAGAATTTCTATCGCGTTTGACATCAATTTTGATTGGTCCGTTACTCACTGCTTCTTTATGATTGGTGGAAGCACGGCCGATGACACTTGACCACAAGTTATGTAACGCCCCTTCCTTTTCTTTCTGGGTTTAAACGAGAGGACATTTTTACAGACATTTACATTATTTTAATTCAGGCGATATGAGATACTGGTACGACCTTCTGAAGGTAAGTAAAAATGTCAGCTGAAGCACGAGACTCAATTTGGTTCATCGGAAGAACTGGTAAAGGGGGTTTCTTTTTCTTTTGAAAACGTAATATTACCAATAATGTTTTCAGACAAATGTTGTTGTCTAAGTATTAGTTTAAAAAATTTAGAGCCCTTTTTTATTAATTTATTTGTCTTAAATTTCGTCTTATATTTATATATATATATATATATATATATATATATATGCGCCTCGGTGTTGTATGGTTAGCGTCGCTGACTACGAATTTATCGGCCCCGAGATCGAGACCCGGTAACGGCAGGCGGCCCGCAGCAAACCCCAGCTGTTCATCCTTCCACACAATAAAAAATATGCTGGTAGATAAATGGGTACCCTGAGTAGCCTAGTGTTTAAGACGGTGGGCTGCTGGTGGGGCGTGGTTCGGATTCCACGTTAAACTGTAGGTCTAAGGTGGAATGACAAGCTTGACCTTCATTAGAATGAACAATTCGGGCGGAAGCGAAACCAAGGTTTTATATATATATATATACACACACACACACACATTTTAACTGCAAACAACACAGAGTATAATTAATGTAAAGAACGACTTGTGTAGAAGAGAACTCGGATCTTTTCCGTTTGACTGCCGCCATTGAAACATAAGAGGTGAGTGCCCCCAGCCTTCTTTACTTAGCCTTATAAGGCTAACTAACGAAAATATCACGACCTAACCTAACCAATCGTTAGGTCAACTGTACGACCTTGACGATTGGTTAGGTTAGGTCGTGATATTTTTGTTAGTTAGCCTTATAAAGCTAACTAAAGAAGGCTGGAGGCCTGATCTTCAGGTGATCCCCTTATTTTTCTGAGTACACGATTAAAACTTAAAAATTAAGCATGGATCTTGAAAGTAATTAAAATTGTTTATAAGAAACAAAATTTGAAGGGGAAATTAAGAAAATCTTTTTTATAAAGTAACTTATTTTGTATCATCAAGACATTTCAGTTAAAATACAAAATACAAAAAGTTTAATTATGTTTCAATGGCGGCAGTCAAACGGAAAAGATCCGAGCGTTCCGCACAAGATGAGGAGGGAGAACGAACAAATGAAAAATGAGGTACCTCCCAGAATCGAACCCGGGATTATCCAATTGCCGGTCGGATATGTTATCCACTACACACCAAAGACCTCGATCAATCAGAAGTCGTAATTCTCCTACATACGAGCGGAATCAAATGCCCTGAGGGGGCACCTTCGCATGCCGTACATATATACATTTTAACTGCAAACAACACGCAGTATAATTAATGTAAAGAACGACGCTTGTGTAGAAGAACGTTCCGCACAAGATGAGTCACGTCTTAGTGACTTATTTTAAAGAAAATAAATTTACTCTATCGTTCACAAATTTTCACAAAGTGCGAATAATCTTTGCACGGTGGCCGTAAAAAAGTGTAAAATGAAATAGTGAAAAATTGAATATATATATATATATATATATATATATATATATATATATATATATATATATATATTAATGAATAAAAGCGCCTGTTTCCACTTTTTTCAATTTCATGCTTGCACGCAAAGTCTGTGCAACCGCAAAAGAAGAAAAAAAATCAATTTAATAAAACAAATAAAGGCAAGTTAGACAAATATTACACGAATCCAATTCTTAAACTTAATAAGCAATTATCGTTCCAAAATGTCAATTTGATAAACAAACAAAAATCTACCTTCAGTTATTCGATCTAATCAAAAATGATCTTCGGACAATATCGTTCGAATTTTGTGTATATATACATATATAGTAGTACAGGGTGGGCGGAAAGTAGCTCCCTATTTTGGATTGGTAAAAAAAACACGTATATTATCCATTTATTTCAGAAGAAATAATATGAAAAGGTAGGCATACATGGTAGGTTTTCTCTAAAATTCAATGTGGGCTCCAACTCTTTCCACCAGCTTCTGGAGCCGCCCAGGAATGGCGTCCACTGACTTTAGCAGGAACTCCGGCGGGATGGAGGACATGACTTCCCGAATTCGGTCCTCCAGTTCTTCCAATGTCCTCGGTTTGGTGCGGTAGACTTCTTCCTTTACCCACCCCCAAAGAAAGAAGTCGCACGGTGTCAAGTCGGGGCTCCTGGCTGGCCATTGTTGTCCGTGAGTGGCTGGATGCCCCTTCCCTGGGCGTTGGATGGGTCGTCGTGGTCCACATCAATGGCCAGCCAGGAGCCCCGACTTGACACCGTGCGACTTCTTTCTTTGGGGGTGGGTAAAGGAAGAAGTCTACCGCACCAAACCGAGGACATTGGAAGAACTGGAGGACCGAATTTGGGAAGTCATGTCCTCCATCCCGCCGGAGTTCCTGCTAAAGTCAGTGGACGCCATTCCTGGGCGGCTCCAGAAGCTGGTGGAAAGAGTTGGAGCCCACATTGAATTTTAGAGAAAACCTACCATGTATGCCTACCTTTTCATATTATTTCTTCTGAAATAAATGGATAATATACGTGTTTTTTACCAATCCAAAATAGGGAGCTACTTTCCGCCCACCCTGTATACAGGGTGAATCAAAAGTCTGGAAACATAGGAACTATGCTTTTCAATGCAAATATACTGTATATGTATATTTGCATTGAAAAGCATAGTTCCTATGTTTCCATACTTTTGACTCACCCTGTATATATATATATATATATATATATATATATATATATAATATATATTATGTGTATATATATATATATATATCAACGTAAAAGAACGACGCTTGTATAGGAGAATATTCCGCGCAAGATGAGAGCGAGAGAACGAAACAAGCGTCGTTCTTTACGTTAATTATACTGCGTGTTTGCAGTTTAAATGTATATATGTACGGCATGCGGGAGGTGCCCCTTGGGGCATTGGTTTCTGCGCGTATGTAGAGGAATTACTGCATTTGATTGAGTGAGGCCCGTGGTGTAATGGTTATCATATCTGACCGGCATCGAAGCTCCGGGTTCGATTCCCGGGTGGTTACCTCATTTTTTCATTTGTTTCGTTCTCTCGCTCTCATCTTGCGCGGAATATTCTCCTATACAAGCGTCGTTCTTTACGTTAATTATACTGCGGTTTGCAGTTTATATATATATATATATATACACACACACACACACACACACAAAACTCTGTGTGTGTGTGTGTGTGTGGTTTAGTTCTCTCTCCTGTATTTTGAAAGGTCGTACATGTAATATTGTACTAATGAAATTGCTTTCGTGTCAAAATCACCCTTTTTCACCACCAAACTTTTCTCATTTTTGGGTTTAAAAACTTTAATCAATATTAGTCTATAGGGAAAGTTTCCGAGTAAAACTTTTGTTTTACCAATACCTATACTGTATACAAGTAAAAAATTATTTGAGTATACAATATTTTACCAATATTACCTATATATATATAATATATATTATATATATATCTATATATATATATATATATAATGAGAGAGAGAGAGAGACAAGGAGTTACAAGGAAAGGAAGCACCTCAAAAGGCCTTGCGGCCCATACCGAGGAGGTACCAATGGCAACGGGTGCCAGGGAAAATTTCCTACACCCTCAAATAGTGTGCAAGATTCTGTCTAACCTTTTCTTGAACTGATCCACAGAGGAACTGTTCACAACTTCTGAAGGTAACCTGTTCCACGTGTCACAGATCTTATAGGTAAAGTAATTCCCACATACACTAATGCTAAACCGTTTCAAATCCTACTTCCAACCATTGTTGCGAGTTGGGTTATCATTTAAACTAAACATGCTTCTAAAATCGATATTGTTGAACCCGCGTAAAAGCTTGAAAACCTCGAGAAATTGATCGCGCAGCCTCCGAGTTTCCAGCGAAAACAAGTCCAGGGCGCGTAGCGTCGATTGTAGCCCATATGCCTAACGGAAGGGATTAACTTTGTGGCCCTCGCCTGCACTCGCTCCAGCCTCTCAATATCTTTCCTGAGGGTGGACGACCAGAACTACAGCATACTCCAGGTGCGGCCGAACCAGAGAATTGTACAGAGAGAGCACAATCTCCTTGTTCCGAAATTGAAATTGCCTCCTGATGTAACCCAACAGCTTCTGGGCTTTCTTTTCCACCTCTACGCACTGTTTGGTAAACTTAAGGTCGCTGCTAATTAGCACACCCAAGTCCTTTTCCAAATCAGTGGCCTCGATATTACTCCCCAACATGGAGTAGTCCGACTTGGGATTGGCGTAGCCAATGTGCATCACCTTGCATTTACCCAAGTTAAAGAGAGAGAGAGTCTGCAATGCAGACTAACGACACAATCACGTAAAATGATTATGAACTTGACCAGACATTGTCATGATATCATGGACCATTGTCGTTGCCAGCGGTGATGAACCGCGGACCACATACTTAGCATCCTGAGTAGGTGTATCGTGAGAGTGGTGCTTTGAGTATAACGGCGAAACCTTTCCTCAAACCTGACCTTAATATGTTTATACACGTATCTGAAACACATACACACGCACGCACTAACAAACACACGCACTCACACACACACACATGTACATACCCTAAATATTGAGGTACTAGCTGACCTACCATCCTACCATAAACTAATTTAAACTACCCTAACCTAATCAGCATCTACATCTTTTTGGTCTGACAGTAAAAAATGTTTAAATTTTTATAATGTTCCGAGGCACTAAAAGTGTTACCTAACTAAACACATTCCCTCCCTATATCGGTAAATTACCACACGCTCGACCTCACATATTGCCATTTGATATTTGCACCCCCCCCAACACACACTCACATATATATATATATATATATACTGTATATGAAAGTTCTTTGCTCGTTATACATTCACGGACATGATTGCAAATCCCAGTGGAACTCATTAAAAGGCGTGAGCCTCATGATCTATTGTTCTTGGCTGTAATCAGTCTCCTCTCTCGATTTTCAAACCATAAAAAAGTGGAATTCTACATATAACGAAGTTTTCAAAAAGGTGTTTGTTTAGTTATTATTTGTTCGCTCAGTATATGGGAGTAAGGGATACACACACACACACACACACACACACACACACACATACTGTGTGTATATATATATATATATATATATATATATATATATATATATATATATATATACACGAGGGCCACTCAATATATTTTGTCCCCACCTTTTTTTTCCTTTCCAAGTTTCCCTGTAAGTTCCTGAAATTTTGTACATAAGTAGTTACATACCTTTTTTTACAAGTTTTTATTTTTCCACATAGTCTCCATCCTTTTCTACGGCTTTCCTCCACCTCGAAACAAGGGCCTTTATTCCTTGCTGGTAAAAGTCCAATGGGTTCCGCTGGAGCCACTTCTTAACCTCCTCAACAACCTCATCGTCACTCTGAAACTTTCTTCCACGAATAGCATCCTTCATTGGCCCAAACAAATGGAAGTTTGAAGGTGCCACATCCGGGCACAGATCTGGGGTAACACAGTCAAGCGCATTTTTGTGATGGCCTCTCTTGTTTGCAAACTGTTGCGTGGTCTTGCGTTATCGTGCAAAAGAAGGACGTGTTCCAGTTTTCTCTCCGGTGGAACTCGCTTTATACGTCTCTGGAGTCTCTGTCCGGTAGCAAAATATGCCTCTGAGTTGGTTGTTTGTCCTTTCTTTATAATGTCCACCAGAAACACCCCTTTCATGTCCCAGAAGATGGTGGCCATAACTTTTCCTGCAGAGGGAGCCATTTTGAACTTTTTCTTGCGTGGGGAGTCTGCGTGATGCTACTCCATGGATTGGCGTTTTGTTTCAGGTTCAAAGTGGTGTACCCAAGTCTCATCCCCAATCACAATTCGTGAAAGGAAGTCATCCCCTTCTGTTTCGTATCGAACCAACGACTCGGAAGCAATTTCTTTTCTTTGGGCTTTGTGATCTTCAGTCAATTCGCGAGGAACAAACCGTGAACACACTTTTGAGTATCCCAGTTGCTGAATTATCGTATTCACGCTTCCTTCACTCATTCCTAGCTCCAGTGATAGCTCCTTGTATGTGACGCGCCGATTTGACCGAATGATGCTGTTAGCACGTTGCACAGTGTGAGATGTGACAGCCGATGCCAGGCGACCGCTGCGTGGCTCTCCCTCTCTCCGATGATCTCATACGTTTAGACCAGCGTCCAACTGTGCTTCGATCAACAACAGCATCCCCGTAAACGTTTTGTAGATGTTTGTGAATATTTCCAACTGTTTCCTTCTCTACGGTTGAGAACGCGATAACAGCTCTCTGTTTACGACGCACATAACTGTCAGACGCCATTTTCGAAACTGCGTTAACCATCTGTTTCATACAAGGGCGTTTAAAAGCGGTTTTATACAAGGAGGGGAGGTTCAAACTGGAAAAATCCGGTTATGTGAAGCGCAGAAAGTTCAAACTTACGGCCCAAAAGAAATTTCAGCCCCATTGCCTATTATTTAGCTAAGAAAAAACGGTGGGAGCAAAATATATTTAGTGCCCCTAGTATATATATATATATATATATATATATATATATATATATATATACACGGTTTGCGAAAGAAAAAATGAAGTATAAAGAAAGTACTGGTCCGTTAAAAGATGGAATGAACGAATACACAAGTGACCCAGAATAGATTAGCGAGTTGCTTGAAGAGCACTTCAACTCTATGTTCACTGTTCAGTACTCCTAATCGCGAAATGAAAATAGAAAATCTGGATAAATTCTTTGACATTGATATAAATTATCTAAGAACAAGTACAGACTCGAATCTATTAACGGATTTTGAAATCTTGGAAGCGAACATAATTAAGGCTCTCTCTCAAACACGAGAAAATGCAGGACCAGGCCAGACGCATTTCTCAAGAAATACAGAGAGAGTATAGCCAAGCCATTGTAGCTACAGGATAAATGGTACAAAACAGTGCAAGACAAGCAGATGACACCAAACTCACAAGTCAGGGATCTTGGAGTAATAATGTCATCGGATGCAGGATTCAGGGAACACTACATATAATCTTAAAATTATAACAGCTAGAAAAGTAATGGGAATTACCTGGAGGAACTTCAACAGCATAAAAGCAAACATCATGCTAAAATTATGGAAGCGCTTATTCTTACCAGTAATTGAGTATTGCTCATAGGGTGCTCCGAGTTTGCTGGGTCCAGCTCCAGTGCTCCAATGACTGAGCTCCTGCTCCAGGCCGGCTCCAGAGCTGAGAATGATCCCCAGCTCCAGCTCCGGAACTGCTCCACTAACCCAGTTCCAGAGCTGCTCCACTAACCCCACCCAGCTTTATATTCTAAGTTGTTCCAGAGTACGGCGTTGTTCCAGACTGATACTTTAGCGTCTTTTTATTGCGCTACAGCTCTTAAGATACAAAAACTGAATGCATAATAGGATAGCAAAATCATTAAGGCTAGTAATTTAAAACCGAGTTCTTAAAGTGCAGCACGCGAGCAATTTGCGGCCATCAAACTGTCACCGTGCGGCCTTTAAGACTTGGCAAGTTGTGAGGTAATTCAATAATAACCCTAATGGTGATACACAGTTGTGAGTAGTTGTAATTTGCATAATTCTCTGATTTGTAAGTGTAATAGAGTTTCTAACAAGTACTAAGTGCTTGCAGCGTTTATACAGCTTGAATTTTAGTTGGTCAGAGTAATGGTTTTATGGTGCTCAAAAGTACCTGCTTTTTATGACATTCTAATCTATTATAAAAACTTGTCTTTTCTCCTAACCGTTCAATTTACTATCCATAATTGACAAACTGGTACGGCCAGGACACGAAATTACGATTAAAAAATACTATACGCACATTCGTGCATTCAACATCAGCGGTCCGGTTTGTTTACAACAAGTGTTTTACATTCAAAGAAAAACTGTTCAACGTCAGTAGTATAGCCGCAAAAGGGGAGAGTGCAAGAATGTTGCAGGTTATTATGTAATGTTGCAAAGGGGGTGGGTTGCAAAGGGGGTGGGTTGCAAAGGGGGTTGTTGCAAAGGGAGTGGGGTTGTTGCAAAGGGGGTTGTTGCAAAGGGGGGGTGGGGGGCTTGGAGGCGGCGTTATCCCCCAAGAGAAAGGAGGAGGAGGAGAGAAAGGAGGAGAGGTGTTCACCTGGCAGGAGCCAAGTGCACATTAAGACTTCAGCCGAGTTGGCGTTGTTTTATAGGCTCCTAATCAGCCAGTTGGCGTAAATGGCTTGAGTTGCCAGATACCGCGATACCATTGTATACATTATTATAGACTCCTAATCAGCCAGTTGGCTGTAAATGGTTGTCAGATACCTCTTTTTAGCAGTATTATTGTATACATTATTATTATATACGTCTAATCAGCCAAGGGGGGAGAGGTACACATGCAGGAGGTACACACACATACGCACACATGCAGGAGGTACACATGCAGTAGTTACACATGCAGGAGAGAGAGAGCTGAAGGAGGGAGAGAGACGCCTGTAGGAGAGAGAGCTGAAGGAGGGAGAGAGACGCCTGAAGGAGAGAGAGAGAGACGCCTGAAGGAGAAAGAGAGAGAGAGAGAGTAGTTGCCTTTAAGGCATATTATTTTCGTTTTCCTAACCTAAGAGGCCACTAAGGGGTTTACCAAAGGGCCAAAAAAAGAAGGACCAGAGGTCCTTGCTCGGCTGGAGCCGAGCTGGAATGAGTCTTCACCAGCTTCTCGATCTTTTATAAGCCTCTATTCTGGCTGAGTTGCCAGATCACGCCTTGTATTGGGTGCTGAGTTGCCAGATCGCACCATGTATTCTAATAAGCATTGTGTACCACAATATGGTAGATGAATTAAATAATTACACACTTAATTGAAATATAGATGTATATAGTGTTTTACAATAGATGTATATAGTGGATTATATGCAAAATATAACATTAACTTGAGCTTCCTTGAAGTTGAACTTATCGAAACAAATAACGTAGTTATCCATAATTCAACCAACCATAGAAAACAGAATTATAGAAATATATATATATATATATATATATATATATATATATATATATATATATATATATTAAGCATTGTGTACCACAATATGGTAGATGAATTAAATAATTACACACTTAATTGAAATATAGATGTATATAGTGTTTTACAATAGATGTATATAGTGGATTATATGCAAAATATAACATTAACTTGAGCTTCCTTGAAGTTGAACTTATCGAAACAAATAACGTAGTTATCCATAATTCAACCAACCATAGAAAACAGAATTATAGAAATATATATTAATATATATATATATATATATATATATATATATATATATATTAAGCATTGTGTACCACAATATGGTAGATGAATTAAATAATTACACACTTAATTGAAATATAGATGTATATAGTGTTTTACAATAGATGTATATAGTGGATTATATGCAAATATAACATTAACTTGAGCTTCCTTGAAGTTGAACTTATCGAAACAAATAACGTAGTTATCCATAATTCAACCAACCATAGAAAACAGAATTATAGAAATATATATATATATATATATATATATTATGAAAATCATACCAAACGTATATTATTTTAAACTATACGTAAACCACAATATATATAGTTAATCAGTTGGAAGAATCAAACATATAAAATAACAATATGTTTATATAGATATTCAAATGGAAGATTCAAAGACGGAACAAATAACGTAGTTATCCAACCAACCATAGAAAACAGAATTATAGAACGATGCAATTCGAAACACATGAGCTTCATCCCTGCGAAGAAAATTGAAAAACGAAATTTAAAGAAACGAAGAAAGTTGGAAATACCCAAAACATAATCCGATAGAGGAAAGGATTTCCGAGAATCTGCCCAACTCGGTCGACCATATTTTACCTTTCTACGAGTCAAATCAAACAAAACCTCACCTCACTCCTTGTTTTCAGCATTCATTCATTTCACGTGTTTTATTGTGAATTTCATCCCATATATATATATTATATATATATACCCTTTGGATAACCTTTGGTTAGCTTCCGCCCGAATTGTTCATTCTGACGAAGGTCAAGCTTTCCACTCCACCTTAGACCTACAGTTTAACGTGGAACCATCAACAGCCCAGCGTCTTAACCACTAGGACACGTAGGGTACCCATTTATCTGCCAACCACTTTCTTTTATTATGTGTAATGACCACCTTAGACCTACAGTTTAACGTGGAACCATCAACAGCCCCAGCGTCTTAACCACTAGGACACGTAGGGTACCCATTTATCTGCCAACCACTTTCTTTTATTATGTGTAATGACCACCTTAGACCTACAGTTTAACGTGGAACCATCAACAGCCCCAGCGTCTTAACCACTAGGACACGTAGGGCACCCATTTATCTGCCAACCACTTTTTATTATTGTAATGACCACCTTAGACCTACAGTTTAACGTGGAACCATCAACAGCCCCAGCGTCTTAACCACTAGGACACAGGGTACCCATTTATCTGCCAACCACTTTCTTTTATTATGTGTAATGACCACCTTAGACCTACAGTTTAACGTGGAACCATCAACAGCCCAGCGTCTTAACCACTAGGACACATAGGGTACCCATTTATCTGCCAACCACTTTATTTTATTATGTGTAATGAAGACCTTAGACCTACAGTTTAACGTGGAACCATCAACAGCCCCAGCGTCTTAACCACTAGGACACATAGGGTACCCATTTATCTGCCAACCACTCTTTTATTATGTGGAATGACCACCTTAGACCTACAGTTTAACTCCGAACCATCAACAGCCTCGCGTCTTAACCACTAGGACACGTAGGGTGCCCATTTATCTGCCAACCACTTTATTTTATTATGTGTAATGACCACCTTAGACCTACAGTTTAACGTTGAAACCGAATGTTATTTTTAAAATATAATTATGATATATTTCTTTATACCCTCTCGATTACATTAGTGACTAATGATGCGGGAAATTGAGTAAATGGAAATATTATTTTCTCGAAAACTATGGGTGATAGAAAACTTCTGAAACCATATTTGGAATCAATATCAAAAGTTCTATAGGAATCACCAAATAACTTTCAAATGAGAATAAGAGCATTAATTCTATTAGTGAAAATATAAAGATGCAATTACTCGTCCGTACCCGTTATAGCGGAATGGTACACGTCATAGCTCCACCCAGCTACATCGGCAGCCAATCACGACGAACATCTGGTCTTTTGGGCGGAGCTTGGCGAATGTGCATATAAAAGGGGATATTTTCAGTTGGGAGTAACCGTAGCTATTTTCGCATCAGTGAATAATCATTCCTCAACCATGGACCTGTACGTCTCCCCAGATTTGTATGAAGAAAGTGATACTGCAGCATTAACCGCAATTAGTCTTTTCAATGCGATTGATTGTGGCGAATTATTTTCGACGCAAACCGTAGAAGATATTTGCAGTGACGCTCCTTACAATCCGACGCAAGGGACTACCATAGAAATGTAAGTGTCCATAATTCGATTTATATATATACGGAGAGTTGTAGTATTTCGTCAAATAGATACTAGTCAGAAATGTCAATCAATGTTATTTCCCCATCATGCAAATCGAAATTGGTAATCGAATCAAAGATATCTTCACATAATGGGGATCTGTCTGTATACTCTGTATATGTTTTAAAAGCATTATTCCTTTAAGTCCGATGAGGATTTGACACGATGTTATACAATCTTTGAAGAATCTCGGAATAGGGAGGGTATACGACTGATCAGTCAACAATGTCACACCGAAATAATGTAGTGTTTTTCGATCTTTTTGGGATAAGAAGACACAATATATTTCATAAATTTATTAAATGAAAGAAATCAGTACAATAAACGACTATATACCGTTACAAATATTACGAACAAAAACATTATAATATACAACGATGTACGTACAATTGGAAAACGGTTTTTTATCTGTCTGCATACCATTTCATCGTTTCGGTGAGTGTGACACGGGTCAAATAAATTTAAAAAATTTATAAATTCTTTATCATTTGACATATGCATGAGAAATGAGACACAGTACATTCCGCAAACATTAGTAAAATATCCTGCATACGAAATGGGTTCCATACAACTTCGGGAATATGTAACTGAGCGAGAAATTTTACAATAATAGGTCACTCCAGGGTTGAGTACCGAGTGAATCAAAATAGTACAGGCGCTGTCTATTTTAAAATAGACAGCGATCCAGTGAATCCTTCATTACCGATGATGTCTGTGTTCAACAATAAGACTACCGCATTCTCGCGTACTTGGCAAACTCAATGTTTCATTCTCGCAAAACACGCCGATAAATTTGGACGTGTGACTCGCTCCATTACTTTCTGAAGTGTATTAGCATCCATTTTAAAAGTCAGTGATAACGCTTCTAAATCTATCTACTTCTATTAGGGCTTGCGATTCGAGATATACTAGTACACTAATAGGAGCGTCTATAGGCTTGGCGAATTCCAGCCGCACTGAGATGTTACCGCTCTGCTGTGGTGTTAAATGGGTATTTACGCTAGCAGATAAGTCAGGTGTAATGTCAAACGGATAAAGGTTAAATTGATCAATGAATTCTTCCTGCGTTACCCCATTACCAAGCTCATCACAATCACCTGCAATATGGGTCAGATTACTATAGGCTCTGGCACAAAGAGGTAACACAGCGTCTGATGAATAGTCCGTACCCATTGTTCCACCCAAAGCAGTGCCATTAACGTATAGAGTTATATTTTTAAGTCCGAAATTCTCGAATTTAAAGGCACTCTTTTTATATTTTCCATTCACCGAAGCGTGGTCCTGCATGCCGATTAATATCCTTTTAGGAAGATTTCCCAGGGCAATGTTTTCTATCTGCTTCGATGCCAACCCTGCAGGAACCGTATATAGTTTGATCTGCACTCTGTTAATAGGATATTTCACTGTAGCGTTTAGTAAATTTTTCTCAATTTCTAGTTGTTTTGGTGAACTTAATTTCACTCGCCGTACGCGGAGGTATGTGTCCATAATGTGAACCACAACGGACTTTGCACCCTCTTCTTGATTCGCATCCAGATTTAAGCAGATCTCAGGACTCGTGCGGGTGAGCTTTATTTTCATATCCACCCCGTTCACAAGCAACTTCTCCTGGAAAGTGAAATCTGTGTGCAACCGTCCAAAACACTCGTATATTTTCTTTTTAGAATTTTTAAATTTGTCCTTTATACTATTTTCATCTTTAGTTTGATAATATCCCTCCGCACTTAAAAAGGTAGCCTTCGCTTCTTTGGAAAAGTTGAGGACATTTTCCAAATAGGCTCGTAGATGATAGTACCCCGTGCCTGCCGATATGTTGGTCTGATTTAAATATACGTCACACTGGTTGAATATGGCGTGCAGAAAGTTTGTTTCAGGGTATACAGCATATTTGTCATCGCAGGCCGTTCCATCAGAATGGGCTATACGTAGCTTAGCGTACATGTGCACACAGCTTGGATCAAAAAAGTAAGGACCTGAGCTGGGTATCACGAATTCTATAGGTGCACTCGGTGAACTAATTGTGTTTAAAGGGTTAATTGTAATAAAGTCACTGTGCTCAATAGAAACTTGGGTTGGCGGGAGCTCAAAAAAGGACAGCTCCGATTTACAGCATTGTGAACTACATGGGTGGATGAAGCGTGCCATGGCGAAATAGTGACTCCTCTCTCGACAAGTGGTAAACAAACTATGATTCATGAGATCAATATCCTTAGCTTATATCAGTCAAAAAAGTGGTCAACCATAGGTTTCATTCGCTTACAGCATTTCTTTTTTGATAGCCTTTTACGTTTAATACCACGTGACCCCTTCTTCTTCCGGGGAGCCCTCTTCTTCTTCCCGCCACCACGCATTTTTCTCTTTGCATCTTTGATGATTTCGTTCCGTGTACGCTTTAAATGTTTTTTTAGAGCTTCTTTAGGTTTAGCCCCGGCCAATATGTCTTCTGCAGTGTTAAGGCCTGATTGTAGCGCTTTCCTTCCAAGGTATCTGGCACCCCTCTTCAGCAAAGGAACAGCCGTACGTAGTATGGATGAAAAAATGGATCCAAGTCCACTACCGCGCTGGTATCGCATCCCTCGATAGACGGTGAAAGGCTTTCTATCCATTATAACTCAGTGCGTCGAAAGTGTAGCTTCACTGTTAAGCTCCCGTTACCGAATGGGAAGTTTTCGCCCTCAATCGTTCTTATATATATTGTGATATTGGTTATTAAATTAGTTGCGACATTCACATAATGGGGCCTGTCATATGTAATACTCAAACTCCTTCCTCTATGGTTGGGGATGTGAGCAATGCGCAGCAGGCGTGCCTGGGTATCCCCAACAAACTGGTGCTCCACTATATTACTGTAAATATAGCACATGTCTGGGGACCTTTCAGCCAATTTCTCCATCTTCAATTGATACATTAATCTGGACAAGTTATACTGTGTCTCGTGAAATGTGTCTCTTTGGAAGGCTGCGCTATATCGGCCGTTGGTTAGAATTTTGAACTTTCTATGTTCTTTAAGACGTCTGTTAGTCTTTGATTTTAGGATTAGTGTATGTGCAGGGTTGTTTACGATTTCATATACTAAATCATTCGTAAGGTTTGAGTTTCTTAAACTCACGTTTAAGCCTCTCACAACATCCTCGGCCGAACCATATTGACCCGGCCCTAGTCTTACTTCTGTACTGTAATACCGTGTAATCTTAGTCCGAGCGATGCGCATAGTTTCATCCATAGCTACCCCAGCTTTTTCACACTCGTCAATGTCTCTAAGAATCGTAAAAACGGTTTCTTTATGTTCAATATTTAAAAAGACGGTGTCCAGCTGAATTTCGCATATCCCCACCTCATACGAATCACGACCCAATTCAATGTGCCCATGGAGTTCTGTTACAAAGTTGGCTAGCGTGTTGTTAGGGTGTACAGACAGGGACGAGGAGGACGGGAGTGTGACGTAGAAATGGTTAGGAGCCATGTTGCATACTATTTAAGCTTCATTATTGCATCAGCTTTTATATAGGTGTTGAAGCTTTCTGGGTACCCTAGCCATTTCACCAGGTACATTTTTCTCCTTCCTGAACCTTTGCTTCCTAAAATTTTCTCAATTTTAAACACATTTTTTTCTAAATTAAACGCAACTTTCTGCAATTCCTCGCGGTAAAAGCCTCCTGAGATTTCTTCCCCATTCAAATCTTCAATGTAATACATCATTATCACACCTTTAGGTCTCACAGCCCTAACTTTAAAAATCTCGCGTGTCCATCCTTGCTCAAAACCCTTTGCGAATTTATTCCCCGAACGCGACAGCCTTACATAATCATTGATTTTGAAGCGCACAGAGTGTGGTGGTGGTGGTGGTGGTGATCCATCTCTTCTCGGGAGCGTACCTCTTTCTAAAACTTCGTTAGGTGTTGCCCCAATCGTGCGATGGTGTGAGCGGTTGTAGGATGATGCCAATGATTCCAGAATGTCTAGAAATCTGTATGTGTTTTTATGTGTAAAATAACGGTGCATGCGTTCCTTTATGGTGCGCTGAACTCTTTCAGCTAAAGAAGCCTTATGTATAGAATTGGTTGTGTAATAGCTGATATTAAACTCTGTCAACATATTCTGAAAAGCACGGCCTATAAACTCCTTCCCCATATCCGTACAAAAATAGCCAGGAACCCTGTTTTCTTTTAACATTAGCGTTTTGGTGGCTTTAGCAACTGTTTCAGGTGATTTATTTTTCAGAGGAACTAGCCACAGATATCTAGAGAACACGTCTATTATGAATAGAATGTAGCGGTAACCATCGTTATACACAGAATATCTTTGCATGTCTGTTAAATCTGCTTGCCAAATAGAATCAATCGAGGAAGCCGTTGTCTTGGCTGTTTTAAACCTTTTTCTCACAGGCTTATGAAGCGTATAAGCGTCCTGCTCCCTCAAAAATCTTTCAACATCTTTTTTTCCTACTCCGTAAACACTTCTGTACAGTCTATCTACGCCGCCGTAAGAGGATGGGGTAGAAATGTCATAATAGCGTTTAGTTAATACGTTAGCCATTTGCGTATTTTAGAGGCACGTGGGTAGGGTTGGTTTAACCTCTTCTTGCTCCTCTTCAAAGGTGTTACCGCCGGGGGTGACGGCGCCTTCAATTGTGTCACAGGCGTTGCATGTTCCAAGTCTTTTAACCTGTTCAGATTTCCTATCAACGTTTTAGGGACATTTATTTGTTGTAGTCTTGCTTTAATATGCTTCCATCCTGATGGTGATGGCCTATCCCACTTTCTCACCAGATCATGGACAATGTCTACGATATTCGATCCCTGTACCTTTGATCCTTCCACAATGATCTCCCCTGTATCGGTCCATTGTATGGCGGGATCCTCATTCAATAGATTATAAAGACTTAAGCCTTTACTCCTCAATGTAAGTGGGAGGGTATTTTTTAATACATGTTCGATATGTTGTGTGGCTAATCTTTTTGGTTGGTCAGCTGTGTCGTCGGGTACAGATCCTATGTCGCCATCGTCCCCCGTGCTGTGCCTAATAACCACAGGAATCTCTGTAGGGCTCTTATAATTTTCGTACTCGTGAAGAAATTTCTGCAGAGCTTCTTGGTATAAGATTCTTTTCTCATCAGGTGTTTTTTCACTGTTTAATAGGGCTAACAATTCGCTTTCCATTCTTTTAAGTCTGCTTTTACGGGGATCTAGATACGTGTCTGGATTCCTTTGCAGTGAGGCGTACACCTCGTGGGGAATCACTACCACTTTCTTCATTATATTAATCTAGTCAGTAAAGGACCCAAAACTGAAAATAAGATGGGGAGAAATGACCCTCCTGTTTGTACAATAATTCGTTTTTCTTCGCTACAGTTTGGCTTTTACGAGCGAGTGCACGTATTATGTTCTTGTAGCGGCGTAGGCGAGCCTTCTGATGGGTTTTCATTGATACATTGCAATTTATAACGTTAAGACAGATTTCACAGATGCATTTTAAAAAGTCGGCATCGATATTTTTAATAAACATCTGCTGCATTGCCCGAGGCAGTCGATGATAGATTTTTATTAATTCACGGTATTTCTTTAGTCTCTTTGTCATTCTGGAATATACACCGTTTCAGGCTCGTTTGGAAATATATTCGTTCGCAGAAGCACTCTAAACGTGTTTCGCGGATGAAGGTCGCAAAGCAAATATCCGTAACGCGTGCTTGTAGCTTCTTTATAAACTTCCAAAAACTCCTTACGCTGATTCGGGAACATTTGATTGGCTAATACCCCAATTTGTGATACATCTCTACGTTGCGCGAATAAGACTAGATATTGCGTATTTAACGACACATCGCGCATGTATCTATTTTTGAAAAATAGATTCTGATTGATGAAGAACACGCTTATGTTAAGATGGTGGGAGAATACTGTAAATGTCTCGGCAAACGTTTTATCCATCTCCAACATGAGATCGTCAATTACAATGATTGTATGTTCATTTCCCTTTAACGAATTAACGTCATATACGCCTTTGTGGAACAAAATATCATCTTGGTACTCGTTGAACACTGATTGATACGTCGAATAGCACCATATAACTTTATGCACAAATTTCGAGAACATCTCCCCCTTTTCTTTAATGATTTTAAGCATAAACACAGTTTTACCACATCCTGTAGGTCCAGATATAATACATGTGGATGGGCTCGTGAATCTGAATTTTTCTACAGAGTCCATTTCTAACACGTCACACTCCTAAGTGAGTCATTTACAAAATATTACAAATTTTGAGTGCTGATCCTTATATTTCTTCTCCCACAGAACCGTGAATGACGATGAGGTAGAGCAGCCCATCATTACGGATGACCTCGACGACAGTGTAGTTGTGATCTCCTCCCCTGAACCCTCACCAGCGATACCGGTAACACGTCCAAAGCGGAGGTATGAGATACCCACGTCAGGTATAAAGCGACCGAAATACGCGTCTGTTGCAGCGGTAATAGATCCCCAACCCTCAACCTCTTACGCAACAACACCCCCAGCAGCACCTAATATATCCCCTTATTCATCCGCCGCCCCCCGTTCTGTTAAGTCTACAATAATAGAGCCCCAACCATCAACCTCCTACGCAACAGGGCCCCCATCAGCAGCACCTTCCGCTAATATATCCACTAATTCATCGCCCCCCGTTCTGTTGAGGATGGTATAACGCTGGAATTGGTGCGATCCGCAGCCCCCACCCCAGCCTTGACTAGAAATCGGTATAGAGTCAGGGTCGACCCTAGAGTCATGTATAGCAATGGTATTGAGCGCGGACTACGCCGGGTTGTAGAGCGTATTATAGAGTTTGCTCTTCAGAATCGTGACGAGCGTGAAGTCAGGACGAGTATGTCCTTTGGATTCGGGTCAGATGACGGTGATGTAGACGATTATTGGGTGATAGTGCCATTTAGACGTTTGGCGGCTGAAGATGTAGAATATATATTAGGGCGTATAATGCAAGCCGCCCAAAGTAGTATAGCCTTCAATATGGACAACTTCACGGTAAATATTGACCATGTATACCGTGTTGCGGGTCATAGTGCCATACCGTATACTCTTAACTTCAATTCTCAAGCTATTTATAGACGGCATATAAACGTCGATCGTGGTTGCGGCTTTATAGCAGTACTCTTAGCACGTATGTTTACTGTACAAAATACACGAACTCAAAAAATTTGGTTGCCTACAGTCGTGGAGCATGCCCGTAAACTAGCTGAAGACTGTGAACTTGAATTTGACTGTAATATGGGTCCTGAAGAGCTGAGAAGGGTAGAACAGGAAATGAATGTCCGCATAGTTGTGTTTGGGTTGGATGATCGTCGTAGGACTGTGTATGTTTTTAAAAGCTGTGTGAGAGATCGTACAAGGCCCCTACTTATTTTAGGATTGTCAGGGACAACGTATCTCCCCATCCGTAATATAAGGTGGCTTTACGCGAGTTATGACAAAAGTCGAAAATATGGGAGACATCATGATTTGTGTAAGGGGTGCCTCGAGTTTGCGGATGATATAGTGAGACATTGTAAAGAATGTCACATGGTATGTGAGCAGTGTAAAAGCACCAAATGTGAAAGCCGTGTAGTTGAAGCTGAGAAGAGAGACTGTGATGTGTGTAGACGCACATTTTTCAATAATAGCTGTTTTGATTTCCATAAATCAATTGGCACGTGCAGGAAAATGAGAATCTGTGAATGTGGTATGTTTCACACAATGGATAATTGGGGAAAATTTAAGCACAAGTGTGACGTAATTCACTGTCCTACATGCCAGGAGGAATATAAGGCGGATGGAGTAAAGCATGTATGTTATATGAAAGATGCTAAGCCTAAAAATAACCCCTGTATAACTGTATACTACGATATAGAAACATATACGAACGCTGAAACCAAAGAGGTAATTCCACATTTACTTGTGAGCCAGACTATCTGTGATGAGTGTATGGATATCGAATGTGACGAGTGCCCCAAATGTGGTAAACGGACAAACGTTTTTAAAACGAATGTCAGCGATAGTCCTGTGAAACTATTTGTGTCCTATATTGTCAAGTTAGCCGACAAGTTCAAAAAAATGACTGTGTATATTCTCGCCCATAACGGGGCAAAGTTTGACACGCAGTTCCTTTATAAGGAGTTGCTTGAACACGAATCCTCTGAGATATTTACAGGTGATCCATTGAAAAGAGGCAACAAATTAATACAGATGCAGATAAGAGGCAATGTACAATTTAAAGATACTTTATTATTCACACCTTGTAAATTAGCAAAGCTACCCAAGGTGATGGGAGTAGCAGCTGAAGTTTCCAAAGGATACTTCCCATACACTTTCCTCACCAGCGAGACTTTAAACTACGTAGGCCCACCACCCCCCAAACATTATTTTGACTGCATGGATGAACGTGAAGACTTTGATCGATACTACGACAGTTTTAATGAAAGTAACCCTTATAATATAGCTGATGAATGTGAGCGTTATTGCGTGAATGATGTGCGCGTGCTTAGAGTATGTTTCCAGGCCTTTAGAAGGATGTACATAGCCCGTTTCAAATGCGATCCACTGCAAGTCGCAACCACCATCGCATCATTATGTTTTACGGTGTTCAAGAATAACTTCATGCCGAAAGACACCTTAGCCATTATTCACCGAAACAATCCCCGCAGTTACGGGCACAAGGCTATTTACTGGCTCATACACCTACAGCAACAGACAGGTGTATACATAAAGCACGCCCGCAACACGGGTGAAGTACCCATTAAGATTAATGGACGTGTTTTTTGGGTTGATGGGTTAAGTGAAAACCGTGTCACTGGTGTGAAGACTGTGTACTCCTTTAACGGTTGCTGGTGGCATGGATGCCCCCGTCCTGAGTGCGGAGTCACCGGAGATATCAACGGTAGGTCTCCTGCCGACTGTCTTGCATCGACCCGCACCCGCGATCAACTTATAGGATCACAGTTCACTCACAAAGTCTTGTGGGAGCATGAATATGATGCACGGATGGAGACAGACGAGGTGTACCGTGAGGAAATAAAAGCGATCAAGCGTTCAATGGTGCTGGATCCTCTCAAATGTGGTGATAGCTTGTTTGGAGGACGTACAAATCCTTTCAGACTATACTTCCCACCTACGGAGGGCGTGAAGCTCCATTACTACGATTTCTGTTCTTTATACCCATACGTGATGAAGAGCAATCCGTACCCCGTGGGCGCTCCTGAGAAACTGGTGGGGCCTAGCCTACCATCCATCAATGAATTTTCAAAAAATTTGAATGATCGTTACTTTGGGATCTCTTTCGTAGACGTACTCCCCCCACGCAATTTATGGATGCCGATCTTACCTGTCGTTATCGACGACAAGCTCATGTTTCCCCTGTGCGTGAAGTGCGCGGAAGAGGATAACGGCGAATGTAACCATATACCCCACCAGCGTAAGATCAGAGGCGTATATACAAGTCCTGAGTTGGCCCTAGCCGTGCGCCATGGTTATAGAATACTGAAGATACATGAGGTGTGGAGGTTTCAGAAGCTACCCAACCTTTTCACACCATATATAAACACCTTTTTGAAGGATAAGGTTGAGGCATCAGGGTATCCGCGAGGAGTTGATACCGAAGATGAAAATCCTGGCAAGCGCTTTAGTGCAAAGTTGTGTCTAAACAGTCTATGGGGAAAATTTGCGCAGAATACCGGCAGAGGGAGCATTCATTTGGCACAAAGTTATAGCGATGTCTGGGATTATGCCAATGCCCCCGATAAAGAGGTCATGGAGATCGTAAATGTAGGTAATACTTACGTAATAAAGTACAACAACACTGAATTTGCCACAGATACCTCAAGGGTTACAAACATACCTGTGGCCAGCTTCACAACAGCCTACGCCCGTATAAAACTTTGGGGTCTATTGCATTCTCTTGGGCGGAGAGTATGTATGCCGATACAGATAGCGTGATATTCACAGAGAGGGAGGGTGAATACATGCCCACTATTGGGGAGTTCCTCGGCGAGCTCACTGATGAGATCAAGGATGAGTATGGGGACAACGCATACGCCGACTCTTTTGCCTCAACAGGACCTAAGACTTATGGGGTACGGGTCAGGGTGGGGGATGAAATGAAATATATCGTGAAGGCAAAGGGTATTACGCTCAACCATGCGAATCGGGGGTTGTTAACTTTGAGTCGTTGAAGGATCTAGTATGTTTGGATGAACAACCTCACCAACTAATTGTAGGCACCCACAATTTTCGGGCGCAGAAGCTGGGGGGCGTGAAGGAACTTAGGGGTACGATGGTGTGCCGTAACACCTATAGGAAACGTTACCAGTTACCTGGTACCTATGATACCGTACCCTTTGGATACCAATGATGCTTCTAACTCACACGTCTTGTATATAATCGTATCTATTTGTAAATATATATATATATAACTTGAATATCTCGTTTATTAAATCGTATTTGTAAATATATATAACTTGAATATCTCGTTTATTAAATAAATCATGTTTAGAATAGCGTTTCACTTTCTCCTTTGTGTGTGTGTGTGAGTGTGTAGGTGAAAGTTCTAAGCTCCGCCCACTGTAAGATCGTGAGTCATGCTACTATCTGGGAATCCCTGCGTGGTCAGTCGACCGCAGTAAGCTCGAGAGATCAGACGTGTATTCAGATCAGACGTGTATTCAAATGGCTACCTTTAATATTGCTTGTACTACGTTTACGAAATGGTATTCAGTAAAGTGCCAGGATGTGGTAGATACCGAAAAACTTCCTATTCATCCCTCCTATGCCTCTTTTAAAAACACATTGGATTGTGCGAAGTTCCAAGATGTACAAATACTCTACGGATGTTCTGGTGAGACCGTTGAAGGCTTTCGTTGCACAGACGATGTGCTGAAGTATACTGCAGAGCTAAACTTATAAAGTCTCACATACACCGTGAAGTAAAAGAAACAACGCGTGCAGAAGAGAAGCAGCAGGTATGGATAATGAGTCTTGCTGATGGGTCGTGTGACAAGCGGTATTACGTCATGCTACACCATGTCGATTACTCATACCCTACGACTGGAAATGTGAATCTCGTGATCATGGACAATCTTAAGTATTTTTATCACTATATTAAATATATCATGATGAGGTTCGTAGTGAGGTTGTGGCTAGTGCCCTGCGTGAATTTTTAACAGAGTTTAGAGACGAGTATCGTTTGATGGGCAGAAAGGAAAAATATGAACATATGTTCCTCTCAAATAGTGCGCCGGAGTGTGGAGATATTTAGTAAAACGTTCCTAGTTCTTATCCAAAATGTCTGGTGCGTAGGCTGGTAGTGATATTCTTGTACCGGTACAACAATTCGACTTGAGGAACAAGCCCATTCACGTATCATCGAGTCAGCCGCCCGTCGAACCATTCCTGCCTACCTGCGTGCCTCACACGGCTCATAGTTATCTCAGAGCTTGAGCCGAGTGGACGTGCGCTCTTCGAATACGATGGAACTTCCTTTGAGCAGCATTCTCAACGCCTCGTACGATGTGTCCGTGACGAAATCGTTGCGCGTGTTCAGGCGTAATTCCGGTACCATTAGCTATGTACTGGAAACGGAATGTAGACCGACAAACAAACGGGTTTATTTAAGTATCGAGGAGATGAATAGAATCTTTGTGATAGTTGAGAAGTGGAGTGAAGATCGTTATAAAATACCTGCTAACGTAGGTACAAGAAGAGAGCAGATTAGTGACGCACCCTCATACGCCGTTGTATGTACGTTGTGTATAAATAACGATCGGCCGTGCATTGATATACGGTTGATGTGGAAGAATGCTTCTGATAATAACGCTCTTATTCCTACGCGAAACCGTTTCATCCTCGACAGAATGTTTGAAATCGTCGGATTCCGTAAACTGAAAACCTATATTAGACGCGCGTGTTACGGACATGCTTTATTTTGATACAGTACTTGAATACGCATACACCGCTCTGCTCGATGGGTTTACCGAGTGTAGGGCTGGTGAGAATGGTCTAGTGCTGGATGTTTATTTAAAAAGTTTAGACTCTTTGAAATACCATGAACTTTGGTACAAAGCAATTGATCGGTACAAGGCTGAGCTCACCTACACCGTTCACCCTGAAGAACTATTTCTTTATATAACGCGCAGTTGTCGTAACGATTTAGAAGATTATTTCAATTGCCGCTATGTTGAGTGAGTTCACGATTGAAAAGCTCGAGTCGGTAGAAATAAACCCTCGATTGGAAAAGCGTTCTTATAAACTTGTGTTTAATAATGTAGCTAACGATGAACTCTGTGCGTGCTTTGATTGTATTCTAGACGTATTTAAAGATGACTTACCAACCGGTTGTAAAGTGGGAACAAAAATAGTACTGAACGATATGAAAGCCCTTCATATCGAATACAGGTTTCCCTATACTTTAAGCGGTGAAATATTATTAAGCCGCATATACTGCGTAATGCAGAGCAATAATGATGTAATTGTAAACTCGATTAAGACCGAGTTTAGTATTTTGAAAAAAAAGTGAATTGTATTTATATTTTGCTTGACATTTCTCCTGTACTGATTATACGCATATTTCTATTGAAATGTATATTTATTTGAAAAGTATATTTATTTGAAAAGTATATTTATTTTATAAATATATCTCCATAATTGTGTGTTTGTGTGTGTATATTTCTCCTGTACTGTTATGTACATATTTCTATTGAAGTGTATATTTATTTGAAATGTATATTTTATTTTATATATATATCCATAATTGTGTGTATATATTCCTGTTATACGCATATTCCTCAAATGTATATTTATTTTCTATATATTTATAATAAAAAGAATGATGCAATGTTGTTTATTGTTATGCCTTCTACTACCGGTATTCGAAATATAATAATGTATACAACGGTATTGCGGTATCTGGCAATATTTAAGCCTTCTAAGCCAACTGGCTGATTAGGAGTCTATAATAGTGTATACAATGGTATCTGGCAACTCTGTCTTCGATTAAATGAATACATGGCGCTATCTGGCAACTCATTTACAGCCAACTGGCTGATTAGGCGTATATAATAATAATGTATACAATAATACTGCTAAAAAGAGGTATCTGACAACCATTTACAGCCAACTGGCTGATTAGGAGTCTATAATAATGTATACAATGGTATCGCGGTATCTGGCAACTCAAGCCATTTACGCCAACTCGGCTGAAGTCTTAATGTGCACTTTGCTCCTGCCAGGTGAACACCTCTCCTCCTTTCTCTCCTCCTCCTTTCTCTTGGGGGATAACGCCGCCTCCAAGTTCCCCCCACCCCCTTTGCAACAACCCCACCCCACTTTGCAACAACTCCACCCCTTTTGCAACAACCCCCACCCCCTTGCAACATTACATAATAACCTGCAACATTCTTGCACTCTCCCCTTTTGCGGCTATACTACTAACGTCAAACCGTCCGAAACACCAATCGCCTGTGATCGGCTCCCATCCCTTAAACTTGCTGACATTCATTCTACTATAAGTGGAGCAGCTTCAGCTCCAAGTTCCGGAGCGCTCCGATAAGTCTGGCTCCAGCTCTACGCCGGCTCCACAATCCCAGCTCCGGCTCCGGAGCACTGCCAACTCTAATTGCTCAATACTCACAAGCCCATCCAGAAAGCGAGACATTGCAAACATAGAAGCCATACGAAGAACTTTCACGTTTAAGAAAGAAGAAACGAGAGATGAAAACTACTGGCCACGACCCTTTAATTCCTACTCCCTGGAAAGAAAACGTGAGTGATACACAATAATATATAGTACGTATGGAAAATACTCGAGGAATATGTTCCAAACTATAGAAATGAGATGGAAACACACTGAAATGAAAAAAGAGGTAGAATCTGTACTGTCCCAGTTGCAGTGGCACAGGGGTTGGTGGGTATTTTGCTCTGTGCAATAAAAAATCCGTTTGCATAGGAAATTAGAAAATAAATATATAGTTTTAATAAATTACTTGTTATATGTTGTGGCCCGTTAAAATATATAAACTATATTTTCTTTGAATTAAACCTGCAGGTTACAGCACATGCGTAATAACTATTTCAAATCAAAAGTATAGATAAGTATGTAACCAATAAAATACTTGCTAAATGTTATAAAAAGAAAGAAAAATGTTTATCATTCGTGTAGAAAGTAGAAGAAGCTTTATATTAATTAATGTTAGGCCTAGGCCCTAGAACGAGTGTCACCAATTAATTTTCTCCGTGGCCCGCATAGCTTTTTCTGTCGATTCTAGGTAAAAATTTCATAGGTAAATGTTATGATGGGGTTGTTTAACCTTCGCAACGTCGGAGGTCATATGACCTACAGCTTTACGCGTGGGATTCGAACCATCGCTACATAATCTGGCCGCAGAGGATGGTCTCTCATCCAACTGCTTTTCACACCCAATGTCGATTAACTTCGCTGATCGACGGGAAGAGGTGTTACGACATTGGCCACGATGTAGCCGCAATGTCATCGGTAATAATATATATCAGAGGGTAAAAATGGCACAGTATAGTATTAATATAGTATTAGTTAGGTTCACCTAACCCAACTTAACCTTTGACACTTTTACCATGTGGCCTGCTGTAGCCTTTGCGTCAAAATTTAACTTCCGAACCATAGTGTTCGTCTTATATCGTTTCGTTTGGGCCAAATGAAAGAGACAACCTTTTACTTTATGTTAGGTTAGGTAAGTTAAGTTAGATTAGTTGAACTCTCAGGTAGATTTATAGAACCTAAAAAACCTATAGGTGTAATTGAAAGGTACGTTTTGGCTCAAACAAAACAACAGAAAACGAACACATTTCGTCGCCTAAGTTAAATTTTGGTTGATACGCTGTTGCAGTGTTGCAATAAGTGTTGCATCCTCTCTTTATCTCTACCGAGAACCGCTTCCCACTCTTCTTTTTTTACCGGAGTGATTTCGTATTGTGCTGACATTATTTTACC
>JAJOZX010003273.1:215000-260000 GCA_023014485.1 Bathynomus jamesi
TTTGGACTCTTCGGAATGAAGGTGCTGTCGATGTAATATTAATCATTAGCAGAAAAAAAAAAAAAAAGCACCTAATAATTATAGTTTATCTTTGAAAAAGGCTGCGAGGCTATTCTTTTTAATGCTCCGGTAACTAAGAGAAGTTGCTTGTAATGGGTATTAAACATGAGAATTTTTTTGATTATAACTTTGGGTATGTAAAAATTAATATAGATATTAAGTTAAGTCGGCGCTGATTTATATTTTAAAAAGATCTGGCATGAAATTTTAGTTTTATATCGTTAAAGCGCCTCAAAGAGGAAATGGTGGAGGAGGAAAATTGCTTTCCGCGGCTGTTATCCTATGTTGAGCAATTATATGGACTTGAGAGAGATGATGGCGTTGTTTTCTCACTCTTATTTCTGTAAATATTTTAATCAGATAGTTTCGGTCCTCTCTCTGACAGCAAAATTGTTTTTCAATTTGCTAGACCAGGGGTTCTCAACCCACTTCTATTACCCACCTGAAACATTGGCGCTCACCCCGTTACCCCTAATGACGCGTAAATTAACCAAAAGTTAAAGAAGTAATTTATAATTATACAATTGTCTTTAAACACCAGTCTTAAATAAAATATGTATGGCTTACATTACACCCCTGGATATCCCAAATTACCCTTTGGGGGTAAATTACCCACCGGTTGAGAACCCCTGTGCTAGACTGTCTCTGACATTTAGTTTTCATCTGCGTAAGTAATTCCATTATAACATAATAATTAAGCAGAAACTCTTCCTTTTCAGTTTTTAAACTTTTAATTCCCACAATCCTCAATTATTTATAATTTATATTTTCCTTCCAAAGTGTCTGCATATTCGTTCCACTTGATAATACTCCTCTTTTTTTTTCTTTTTTTTTAACAGAGACATAAAATTTGTGATTATTTTTTTCTTTTGGCATAAAAAAAAAGTTCTAAGAGGAATCATTGCTTATTACAAATTCGGAGTATTCCTCCTGCTAGCGGCTAGCCTATAAATGGCTTAGCCTCGTTCATTGCATGCCATCTTGTTCCTTATTATTACGTTCTTTAAATTTCGTACATAGTGTACAAGTCATTCACTGTTCTGTGTTAAGTTTAGTTTTATTTTTTTTTTTATTCTTTAATGTTTGGAGTTTATTAGTATATATTTTTTTTAACTGAGTGTTTCTAAGTATAATAATTACCGTGTCTGGTACGCAGAATTAAAAAATACTTTCTTTAATTACGCCACAATTTAAAAAAGTAATTAAAAATCAATTGGGTAAGTTTTAATCCTTACTTTTGGTATACTTTATCATTACATATGGGAGAGTATTTTTTTAAGACTAGGCTACACACTATCCGTTGGAAACGCTGGTATAATGTAGGCTAAGCTAATAGCATGGCGGCTCTTAGTGTGGAGTGAAGTTTGCGGAGTGAAACTGTACTACAGAGTGGTAATTTGCCAGTGACTGTGCAGAGGGAGTTCAAAAAACATTTTTCTTCAACCAGTGCTCCCGACAGAAAGACAGTTTGGCGTATTTCTTCTCTAAAAATAGTGACTCAACATGAAACTGAAAGCCGTGATAAGAAATTATGCACTGCTCAGATTCGTGACGTAATTTCGCAAAGGGAGAACATGCAATAATCGAGCCGAGATTTATGAACGTAAGGTAAGTTAATCCATTGATTTTTAAATATTTTGAAAATGTGGCATAATTAAGGAATCGCCCTGTAATTGTACTTGCGCAATGTTTGCCAATCTTTAGTCATCGGAAAAACCCATTTCGCAGTGATATTTTGAAATTTTTATTGGGATGATAGAAAAATGTGCGGATCACCTGAAGAGCAGGGCCCCCAGCCTTCGTTAGTTAGCCTTATAAGGCTAACTAACGAAAATATGGTAATGGTTCAGAATACGGGCGCCACTTAATTAAGCAAAATTTCGAAAAATACCATAGAGACAAAGTTGTTTCTCTCATTAAAATACGTTGATTGCATGTGTCGCATAGTCCATTTGTATAATTTAGGTCTCAGGGGTACCGTAAAGATCACTCATCACAAATTGATCGGTATAGGGTATTTTGGTGTGTAAAATGACTCAACGTGTCTATATACATAATTACCTATAAACCCTATACCAATCAATTTGTGATGCGTGATGCCCCCAGCCTTCTTTAGTTAGCCTTACAAGGCTAACTAAAGAAGGCTGGGGGCCCTGATCTTCAGGTGATCCAAATGTGCTTATTATATACACCGTCAATATTTGATCGAAATAATAAAAATTATTTCGTTGAATTATTACATTTTAAATGTGTATCCATATACATTATGCTTAAATATGTTGAAGTCTGTGTACATATAAAAGACATGTAACTGACCCCGAAGACCAAAGTTAAACCAATAATACGGGATCACTGAAATCAGGGCCCCCATCCTTCTTTAGTTAGCCTTATAAGGCTCACTAACGAAAATATCACGACTTAACCTAACCAATCGTCAAGGGCGTACAGTTGATCTAACGATTGGCTGGGGACCCTGATCTTCAGGTGATCCTAAATACGATTTAAAACGTCAATCTAAAGTTCATTCGATAGAAATTAAATATCATTCATATATATGAATACAGTTCTGTCACGGGATAAATATTTCTATTATTATATTATAAACTATTTACTCATACAGGGTGGCCACAAAGTCCTTTGCATGAAAACAATGGCAGCATACAGATATGTTGTAATTTCACTCCAAAGGAACTTTATGGCCACTCTGTACATTATATGCCGAAAACTTTTGAAATCTGTACACATAATTAAATATTAACTGAAGACTTCGAAGCCCATAGTCAAACCAATAAATACGATTTGACTGTAGTTATACAGTATTTTTTCATCATACCAAAAATTCGTTGACTAAATCTATTTGATTGAAATTTCAAAACCAATTTTTTTTCAGTGCAGCTTTTCTACAAATGCTTCTACAGGGTGGCTCATAAGCAATGTTCCTCTAAGGTGTGCGCGTGTGCGCGCGCACACGCGTTGTGAAACCCGCGCACAGCAAAAAAAATGCGCACAGGCTCAAGCGTAAATGAAGTAATTTCAAAAATTTCAGTTTAATGATTCTATAAAGAACCAAATTAAGAAACCGCTTGAAAGAAAATCATTTGGATATGCTCATGAGAATTAAAAATTACCTGAATGATGACGGATGTGTTAATCTTCATAGAGTTTATTTGGAATGGGCAAATGCTAAAGATCATAGGAGAAATCATAATCATACTTAAATGAAAGGCACTTTCATTTAATGTTATTTTGATTATATTTTATTTTATTTATTTTTTTATTTATTCCTATTTTGTGAATGGATAAAATCATGTATTAATCTTGATAGTCTATTTTAAATTGCTAAATGCTAAAAATTGTTTTGAGAAATGATAACTAAAATAGTCATTTCAATTAATGTTATTTTAATTTTATTTCTTTATTTTGTTGAATTTTATTTTGCTATTTTTTATTTATTCATATTTTTAGAATGGATAAAATTTTCTTTTTTTTAAGAATATATAATATTGTAAACACTTTTTTAATATCCATTTAATAGTACCGTAATGATCAAGCTATCACCTTATGGAAATAATATTTATTAGTATTTAATATTTATATATATTTAATTTTGAAAATAATAGCGCTCAGAAAAGTTTGCACAATTTTTCACCATGACTCTAAATGTAATGCACAACGAAAATTTCTTGCGCACACGGACTAAAAAAAATTAGAGGGAACATTGCTCATAAGTACCAATCGGTTATAATTAAAGCGAAAATACCAAAAATCGAACCAAATAAAAAGTTTATAATAAGTTTAGAAATATTTATTGATTATTTTAAAAATAAATTAAAAAGAAAATCCGCTAGGTAGATTTTTACTTTAATTATAACCGATTTGGGACTTATGGGCCACCCTGTACACGTTAGGTTAGGGTTGGTTTAGTTGTCGGAAAAGGAACCCAAAAATGTATGTAATATAAGTGACGATTGACTAAAATATTTGGTTCTGAATAACAATAAATCATACCTTTTGATTCAAAGAAAAAGTATTCGTGAGCAAAAGGGTTAAGTATTCCTTATTTGAGCTACGTCATAGCTAATGTCGTAACACCGCTTCCCGTTGATCCGCGAAGTTAAGCGACATTGGGTCTAGATAGTAGTTGGATGGGAGACCGTCCTCCGCGTCCAGATTATGTAGCGACCCGTGGTTCATCCCACGTAAAGCTGTAGGTCCCCTCCGTCATACGACCTTAGATGTTGCGAAGGAGGTTAAACCAACCCCCAATCATTATCATTCCTTATTTGACGAGATACAAGTAAGCCTACACCGCAAATACTGGGCTCAGATTTTCAAAGCGTGTTAAACACATAATTTTGCATGTGAAGCGCGTCTTCGTACGAGTTATATGCTCTTAAACGTGTTTTTTGAAGAGGCATTTTCTCATAACTTGCCTTAAATGTAAATTGAATTGAATTTTTTATTGCTCAGACATAAATACGCACGAATAATTAACAAAATGAAACAAAAAATGACATACAAGAAATAAATTTTAACAGAAAAGAGAGGAAGCCATACAAAAACGGCTTAGAAGGCATACGGATATAATAAGATGACTGTTCGGCTAAATATAGGTATAATAAGGATTGGAGTTAATACATAGTTTCCTATATTGATTTTTAAAAGAAAGAAGAGATGATTCCGACAACTTTTATGAAGCGAGACAAGGAATTCCTTCTTTGATACACGGAACAAAATATCGAGTTTAACTGTATCGTTTTCGGGCTACGCTGTGGCCATGTCGTAACGCCGCTTTCTGTAGTTCAGCGAAATTAAGCGGCATTGGATTGGGAGAGTAGATGGATGGGTGACCATCCTCTCCTTTTAGATGTAACGGCCACCCGTAGATGGTTCGGATCCCACGTAGAGCTATAGGTCTCCTCCCTCACATGACCTTTGCTGTTATGAAGCTTAATCACACACACACACACACACTGTATCAGTTCTATAGGGAAAGTTAGGTAGTATACGTACATTTGTACAAGTGCTCACTGCGTTTTAGGGTTGTTTAATCTCTTTTGCAGCATCTAAGCTCGTATGACAGAGGGGACCTATAGCTTTACGTGGGATCCGAACCATGGGTCGCTACGGGTCGCTACATCGCTAAAGATGAATGAAAATTCTTTTATTGTAAAATAGCATCCATTTAGTTTTCGACACACCCGTCGCGGTAGTCTAGTGGTAAAAATGCGGGCTCTCCTGCATTCGAGTCTCGGCTCGGCCTTTAGATATATTTTATCGATTAAGGTGTGTTTCTCTGTCTTTTCATTGGTAGGATAGTGGTTCGGATTCCACGAAAAGCTGTAGGTCCCCTCCTTCAAATGGCATTAGATTAGGATTGGCATCTTTCCGGTTTTATTTTCAAAGTAAAACCGAAGACGAAACCTTCGGCTCTCAATATATATAAGAAATAAAATTTTAAAAATTCGTTTTTTAATTCGATTCCGTACATTATTTAGTAAGGAGGTCATTCAGGAATCAAAACTGAAGTCAATAAGCATCTGCAAATAATAAAATGGCAATGCTTAATTGCTACCAATTGACTACTATTCGGTTGTCGAGTCTAAATTTTTTCCCCTTTTTTTTTGGATGGGGGAAAGGTTAAATTTAAAAGTTGGCAACCCCCACCTTAGATGTTACAAAGTAGGTTAAACAACGCCAAACATTATTATTATTATATTAGTTTTCAATTCAGTCAATGAAAAAATGGCAGTTTATTAACCCTGGAATGCATAGCGGAGTCCAATTGGACCCCGCTGTACACCAATCATTAAGCCTTATTACTTCACACAAATTTAGATTCATAACTATACCATCATCATATTAAATAGTAGGGAAACTAGGAAATGGTCCATGGTATAAATACTATAGAGCAATGGTCCAACACAACTACCTTGTTGGTACAAAAATAATAACATTGTTTCCGGTCGGACTACGCGGACTAACCTCGTATGATCGACGTGACATTTAACTAACAAGTTTTTGCTGCTTTGATTGAGGTAGGGTAGGTTAGGTTAAGTTAACTTAGTTGTTTAGAGTGTCTTTAGAATGGCCTGTCGACCAAATGGGGGTCCACACTATCACTCTATATTTTACATATTTAGAAATACAGTAAGTACTGGACGTTTGACCGTGTCAGAAATAGAGATGGCGTTTAGGTTCGGACTCCGGAGGCCTTCTCCTCACGAATGGAACTCATTTCCATATTAGCCACTGCGTGTTATTCTACTTGCAACAAAAAAAAAGGTCCCAAAACAAGGTATTAATTTAACAGTTGTTTAAGTTCTAATGTATTACTTTTGTAAATTTAATTTAAAATAAATTTTCAAATGAGACCGGACTTATGGGACACCCTGTATATATCAACAGAAGCAGTGCAAGAGAGAAAACGGAAATTTGTGCTCTCTTCACCGAGACGTCATGACGACTTGGCGAGTGAATAACATCGCGGCTCGCGAAAATTGTATCTTCAGAGGAGATTCGAATCCCACAAGGTGAGACCAAAATTTGTTTCACTCTATTGTTAAAATTTAATTCATTGTAATATGTTGTTCTCGGCTAATTAACATACGAATTAAATTGAATGTAATATCGGACATCTCCAGGTGGCGCCTGACTTTCATGTATTTCGGCTTGCCATCAATTGTTAAGGCTGAAAATTGAATATAATTATTGGTTTCAGTCGTAATTCTGTAGTTTAATCGTTTTAAATCTGTAATTTACACTAAATTGAAGAAATCTCTATGAGGAAATTTATTTTTTTGTCCTGATGTGAAAAAATATCGTTTCTCTATATTGATGAAAAATTTTCAATAATTCAACAACTTGCTTATGGATGATTTTTTTTTTTTTTTAACAACTTGCTAGCGTTTTTCAAAGTAATTATTGGTGGCGGAGGAAATAATTCAAGTATTCAGTGAAGGTTACAGTTTTCAACAAACACGTTCAGGTGGTGCGTGTTTGTAACTAAAAAATGTGTTTATGCCTTAAAAATAAAGTAAAAAAAAGATGATGTAAATTTGGTGTATAGCTTTATGGTTTTGATTGTAAACACCAAATTTACAGTATATGTCGTTCTCTCCTGCTTGGAGTACTTTCTCAGCATAGCATATATTCCATCAGGTTTGTGAAATCATTTTGATCAACGCATCTGATGAGTGAAATAATTCTAACGCACGTGATCGAATTTGGGTATTCTATCGAATTCACATCATTGTCACTGAGATAGAATATAATCTTTTCGTTGATTGGGATATCGCGCTCCACGCTTCTGATTCTAATGAAGATAATAGACGGACTTTGACATTTTTGCACTTCTCTCGAAAGTTAATATCCATTTGCCTTTATTTTGCCTATTACGCTCGCATATCTCCCATTCATGCTGTTACTGTTATTCTGTTAATTCACATTTAGTGAATACATTGACAAAATCTATATTAAATCATGCTTTGCATTATTCTCAAGGGCTTTAATATTAGTTGAACGCTTTATTTACTGTGATTGGCCCGATTCTTCATCTAAATTCATATTGCCTTGGAGTGAATTATCTGGACCATCTCCAAATACGCCTTTTTTCTTTTACATGTGAAATAAGAAAGGAAATTATTTAATAGAATGAAGCTTCAATGAAGCTGAACATTCGTTGCTGAGTGTCGAAAGTTATTACCTAAACCCACTGAGCCCTCCTGGCATCTGAAAGAAACCGATGGCGCCCAGCAAAATCTTTCCGGCGCTTCATAAGTAGATTACTAGATTAGTTTTTATACGTACGATAATATCCCCTCCCATGACCAAATTCCGTTTTTTAATTAATTTTCAAAAGTAACATGCCGTTATTGTACTTAATCAATTATTACACAGTATATATATATATATATATATATACTGTATATACACCTCGTAGTAGTTCCGTGCGTCGGTCTTTCTTCACACGAAAGTCAAGCTGGTGGCCGCATTCTAGACCTGGCCAGGTGGAAGAGCCAGTTGCTTTCTCGCGATCTCCATCGCCCATAGTTAGGCACACCCGGCTCATCTGGTACCGTATATATATATAAAATTAGCATCATATCTTTATTTACAGATTTGATTCTTATTTTTTAAATTGTTGTTTACAAATGTTTGAGTTTGTTTAACCTCCTTCGTAACGGCAACGGGCATGTGATGAGGGAACCTACAGTTTTACGCGGAATCCGAACCACCTACGACAGGTCACCCATCCAACTACTGAACAGATTCCACGTCGCTTACCATCGTTGGTTTTACGGGAAGTGGTGTTGGAACGTGTTCACAACATATCCCTTACAAGTGTTAAAACAACGTAATTCTTCTAAATAGATGTGACATTTGATTCTTATGTAAAACCTTTTCCTTCTCAAAACTGTCGTACCGTTCCAAGTATATTTCTTCGACTACAACCACTATATTTACCCAACGATCGACAATAACAACAACCACAACGATCGACAACAGTCACAACACACCCAACGATCGACAACAGTCACAACACTTACCCAACGATCGACAACAACAAAACACTTACCCAACGATCGACAACAACAACAACACTTGCCCAACGATCGACAACAATACAACATTTACCCACACAACACACTGCAATCGACTATAACCACAACATTTACCCAACAGTACGATTTAATTAAGAAACAACTTCAGTCGTATCACAACCATTACTAAAAACAACAGAAATCATCCCTCGTTAAACGAATATACAGTACGTTATTTAATACGAACAAACCATTCTTTCCTCTATTAACAAATCCATCGTGTATATACACTCTCAAAAACTCACCCACCCCTATTTTTCCATCTCCCCGAGCCCTAAAAAAAAAAGGCTTCTTTGCATCGGCTATGCGAAATGCGTGATAAACTTATAATGGTAACCCAAAACTTTTCACGGTTGTTAACAACGAGAATTAAAACTGTCAGATTCTTTATTTCCACCCTTGTCCATTAAGGCGAGAGAGAGAGAGGGAGAGAGGAAGGAAGGGAGAAATCATGGTTTATTTTTAATCTGGCTCTATAATGGTGCATGGTTAGGGTAGGAGAAGCTGGGGAAAGAAGAAGAAAAATGGTATATTAGAAGGAAAAATAATATATATATATATATATATAGATATATATATATATATATATATATATATATATACTGCGGAAGGAAGTGCTAAATTATAGCAGTGCCATGTTCAAAATCTGCTGAATAATGAAATTACTGTTTGAATTTTTGACACACACACACACACACTATATATATAATATATATATTATATATATAACTAGTGCACATAATTCTGGACACTTTTCAAAAATTATGCAAATATTATTTATCATTCATATTTGTTGTCTTTTTTTGTCTTCATATTGGTATTTTGTTAAAAATTTGTGAAACACATGAACATTGAATATTTAGGATAGATTTATCCAAATAAATAACAAAACAAACTTTTAAACTGAATACAGATTTATTATAAGCAATGTACACAAAATTGAGAGTACAATCAAAATTTTCTGCTCTATTAAATGCACTTATACAACAAATATTTTGTTGGAAACCCTTTTGATTGATTACAGAATCAACTCTTCTGGGCATCGAGTCCCCTAAACATCGAAGATCTTCGCAGTAATTATTTTAAACCAATCCTGAAAGATGGACTCGATCAATTCTCTTTTGTTACTGGGATTCCGGCGGTGAACGATGACTTTTAGCCTCGACCACAGATTCTCTATTGGGTTTAGGTCCGGACTATTACCCGGCCACTCGAGGATCTTTATATTTCTTTGCTTCAGCTACTGGAGGCTGGTTTTGGCGGTGTGACATGGTGCACTGTCCTGCTGGAAAATGCACTTTTCTGGTGCATCAGGGTATAATTCAGCAATGATGGAAGCAATGTCTTCTCTAGAACCTCACTTTGGTATCTTTTGGCGTTTAGAATACCCTCTATCGCATGAAGCTGTTCTACACCACCTTTGGATATGCATCCCCACTAGTGCTTGCATAATACCGAAAATTTTCAATACCGGTATTTGGAGGCAATTATGCTAATCCGGTATTGATACCGGTATTATGAAAAAAAATATTATTTTGATTTATTATGGTGCCACCCTACCAACCCTCCCACAAGTCTGAGGGACTTGCAGTACTCACCATATTTACTATAAATTAATGACCCAACTCCAAATAGATGGCATTCTATTCGAAAAAGTTTATACAGTAAATTACTAAATTGTAATAAAAATATTATTTGAATTTTTTTTTAGCATATTATTATAACTACTGGGGTAGATAGAAAATTATTAGTATCTAAATATTTATTTCTTAGTTTGATTTTGAAAGTATGCTTTGAGGAAACAAAGAGCATCTAGGGATTGTTCAGATAGACTTGATCTCAGTTCGTCAGAAATAGGCCTGCAGCAGAAAAGGCTCTTTCTGATTCTGCACTTGTAGGTTTAATTGAAAGCAGTGCCTTGTACAGCTTTCTAAATTCTCACTTCTCTGTAAAGTAACTTCCAAGCTTTTAAATTCATTAGTAACATCAAAATCAACCACATTCTTAGGGAAAAGTCTTTTATGGAGCCTTTCTGCAGTTCTTTTGAGAACTAATTTTGATGGAACAGAAAAACTTTCCTCTTCTTGAACTTTTAAAACTTCGGGATTATGAAGATATTTGATTAAACCTACAATGTCTTGCTGTCTTCTTGAAATGTAACGATTTCTAAGACAATCTTTTAACTCTTTTGCTATTGGATTATTTTTCTCTCCTAGTTTCTTTGAAATAAATTTCATTGATGATTCAGCTGTCAGGAGTGATGCATCTTTCGAGCATAACCCTTTAAGAATTATTTCAACAGGACGTAAGGTGTCATAAAGGTTTTCAATAATTTCCCACTCTGTTGAAGAAATGGCTACAGTTGAATGAATCACTCTTAAAGCTAGTGCAATAAATAGTTTTCTTTGATAGAAAGGAATAGAAAACGAAAAAAAAGGTTAACTGCAAAATACCCCGAAACTTTTTTTTTCTCCGAATCCTCCAAAAACAGTTTATTTGCCCATCGGAGGACTAAATTGCCTAAATTTTACAATAGCAATTTTTGTCAATACCGAAAACCTATAATATCGGTATCGGTATTATTTGTACTTCTTCAATACCGGTATTAATACCGGTATTTCAATACCGGTTTTAACCCCTAATCCCCACACCATAATGTTGACAGGATGTTTCATAGTTGCAGTTGTGCATTCTGGTAACAAATCTTCTCCTGTCTGGCGACGAACATATTTGACACCATCACTACCAAATATCGAAATGCGGGTCTCGTCGCTCCAAATTACCTTGGCCAAAATTACTTTGGCCATAATATTCATCACTGGGCCGAAGAGAATCCGCATGCCATCATCCAGTCAAGGCACCAACAGCAATTTAGTATCAATGTATGGGCAGGACTTTTTGCCGACAACTTAGTCGGTCCTTTTGTTTTGGCTGGAAGATTAACGGGAGAATCCTATTTCAATTTTTTAAGTAAAGATTTAAGCGATTTACTAAATGAAGTCCCTCTTGATGTCCGACGTTGTGTGTGGGATGCATGACGGCGCTCCTCCTCATTTTAGTCGAGTAGCCAGAGACTATTTGGATGACCATTTCCCTGATAAATGGATAGGCCGTGGAGGACCCATTGCGTGGCCTGCTTACTCCCGGACCTGAATCCACTCAATTTTTACCTGTGGAGTCATCTGAAATCCATCGTTCACGTGACACCCATTGACAGCGTTGAAATGCTTTGCCAACGCGTAGAAAAGGATGCCAGAAAATCTGAGCAATACCTGGAATGTTTGAACGCGTCAGGCAGTCTATGACGAGGCGTGTTCAGGCGTATATTCAAGCGCAGGGCGGTCATTTTGAGCACTTCATTTAAAGGTAAGGCGGATACTTCCTAGAACACATAACAGGCTGTAACTCGAAAACAAAGCAATTTCGAGCATGCGAGTATATTTATATAAACTTTTTTCATTGTTTTCAAGCCCTGAATCCATCCTGAAAGTGCGTCCCACATGTTATGAAACACCCTGTGTATATATATATACACACACACAGGTCAAGCTTGTCGCCCCTTCTCTCGAGTTGGCCTGGTGAAGTAGTGAGTTGGTTTCTTGTACTCTCCACCTCACATAGCCAGGTACGCCCGGCTCATCGGGGATTGTTCTGAGCCAGGCGTCTAATCTTCTTTTGAAGATGTCCACTGCAACACCACTCGTGTTCCTTAGGTCTTTGGGCAGCTGATTAAACAGTCTTGGTCCTCTCACAAAAAACTATTTTCTTTCAGGGTTAAGGATGTTCTGTGTCTATCCTTCAATTTGGGAACACGACTCAGGCTTCCTTTTCTACTTTCCACTGTTGTTGTTGTTTAGCCGATCAGCCCACCCTGATCGAGCAAGCCGGCGGCACGCAGGTAACCGATCGCCCTCTCCGGAGTGGACCAGAGGTTCAGCGCACTAGTGATGTTGTGTTTGTCGTTGTTGTGCTAGAGCGGTACAGTCTGTCATAATGTGTTCAATTGTTTGTGGTGTGTCCTGGCACAGGTGGCAGGTGTCGTCTATGGAGTCTAGTCTGTGTTTATATGTCCGTAAGTTGGGGTGATGTCCACATCGGAATCGTGCTAAGTTAACTCGATCCGATCTGCTCAGGCTGATCTCTGACCTGTTAATGGGTGGCGGCTTCGCACCTAGGACCGCATTCGGACCAAGTCGTGTCAGTGCTTTGTGGGTTAGGTGTGTGTGTATGTGTTTTCTGTACTGTGTGATGTCTGTGGGGCGTGGTATGGAATGGAGAATTTGGTTATAATGTCTCTCTGGTGTTACCTTAATGGTGCGAGGTGTCGGTGCATGATTGTACATGTAGTGGCAAGGGTGTTGTGGGTTAGTTGTCGCTGCTGCCATGAATTGTGTTCCCCTCATGTCTAAATGTTCCCTAACTTTCAGTATTTTTGTTTGTATGCAGGTGTTCTATTGGTGTTGTTTGAGTGCATCCTGTAATGATCCGAAGTGCGTTGTTTTGTGTTGTCTGTAAGGTGTTTATGTGTGTGTTTGAGATAATGGGTGCCCAGCATGGGCTAGCATAGTCCATAACTGAGCGAATATATTGTTTGTATATGAGTGATGTTGTTTCCTGCTGGTGTCCAAAGTTTGTGCCTGTTAGTACCCTAAACGTGTTAAGTCTTGACGTGCATTTGTTTTTAATGTTCTGAATGTGGTTTGCAAAAGATAATGATGTGTTGTATGTGACCCCAAGTATTTTGGTCCTGTGAGTGTGTGGAATGTTGATGTTGTTTAGTGTAAGCTGTGAAATTACCTAGTGTTCTTTTGTATTGCTTGGAAGCAAGGTGATGGTTGATTTTGTGGGCGCTACTTTGAGTCTATTGTGTGTGAGCCAGTCTTGTATACTGTTTATGTGTGTTTGTAGGTTATTTGTAGCGGTGTCGATGTTGTTGTGGGGATGTTAGAGTGATGTCATCTACATATGATAAGGTAAGCTTGTTATCTATGGGTTTTGGAATGTCATGCATGTATAAGTTGAAGAGTGTTGGTGAGAGAACAGAGCCTTGAGGGAGCCCGTTCGGAAAAAGCTTGTTTTTGGATGACTTGCCATTAAATATGACATGTGAGTATCTTCCTGAAAGACAGTTGCTCAGCCACCTTTTGGTGTTATTGAGCATGTTTGTGTTGAGTATTTTGTTTATGAGAAGGAAGCGTGGGATAGCATCAAATGCTTTACTAATGTCTATTGTTCCTAATAGTGTATGTTGAGCTGGTCGTCTGGAGTTGATGCCATCCATGATGTGCTGCGTGAGGTTAGTGAGTAATGTCGTGGTTGAGTGGTGAGGTTTGAATCCATGTTGAGTAGGCGATAGTGGAATGTGTGGGTTGGTGATTTGTAAGATTAGTCTTTCTGTTACTTTGGAAGGTGTGCATAGTAAAGTAATAGGTCTATAGGAAGCTGGTTCTGTTGGATTTTTGTTTGGTTTGAGTAGTGTAATAATTTTACCTCCTTGTTTCCATATGTCAGGAATAATACAGTGTTGGTATGAATATGTACTGATATTTGTGAGAACTAGTATTCCTTGTGGGCCCAAGTGTTTAAGGTGTATGTTAGATATGTTGTCTGGTCCAGTAGCCTTCGAATTCTTAATGTTTTTGCTGATCTTGGTGGTCTGGTCTGTATTGAAGGGTGTAATGGTCGTGTCGAGTCTGTAGGTTTTCTTGTTTCTGGCTGTTTGTCTGTCTGCGTGTTTCTGGTTGTTGTCTCTGTTTAAGTGACTTATCTTTGCGTATGATTAACTAGAATGTTAGCTTGTTGTGTGTATGTTGGGATATTATTTTGGCTGCGACAGATAGCCGCGTGTGAGGTGTGAATGCCGCTGTTAGAGTGGGTAATGCTGTTTATAGTCTTGTATAGCCTGGATGTATCTGTGGAGTGGTTTAGTGTTATGAATTCCCTGAATGTTTCTGTTTGTTTGTGTGTTATATTTGAGGTTGTTACGTTGCCTTATGAGGTGGGCTATTTCTCTAGTGTAATTTGGGTTGTATTTCCTAATGTTGCCCTTGGGTATGTATTTGTTTGCATTATTGATGATCTGATTAAATGTCTTGAGTGTTGTATTGATGTTTATGATGGGTGTGCTGTTTAATGTGGTGAATTGTTCCTCAGTCTGTATTTTGAACTGTTCCCAATCAGCTTTCTTGTAATTTCTGTAAGTGTGCCTAAGGCTGTTGGGGCAGAGTGTAGAATGTGTTGTAATGATGATGGGCAGGTGGTCTGATGACAGTTGTTTTTTGTTCTCCATTGTGTATGTGTTGCTAGTGAGGGGGAACAGAACGTTATGTCTGGGGAGGAGTTTGAGTATCCTGCTTGATGTGGTATGTGTGTATGTTCTTCTGTATTGTTAAGAATGAAGAGGCTGTTTAGTTGTGTGGCTATGTTGGCGCCTCTGGTGTTGCTTTGGTTGTGCAGGTACCAACTAGTGTCTTTGGCGTTGAAGTCTCCTCCTAAGATGACATTAGTGAGAGAGGCCAGATTGTGTAACTGTGGATTGTAATTGACTGGCACCTAAGGTGAACTATCTGGTGGGATGTAAATGTTGATTAGTGTGGTTTGGTGAGTTTTCGGTTCAGAGTAAGATTAGGGACTAGTTTCTCCATTATTTTCCAAGTGTAAATGATGATGTATCTCTCTCTCCTCCTTTCCAGTGAATATAGGTTTAGTTCGCGTAACCTTTCCCAGTAATTTAGTTCTTTGCACCCATTGATCTTGGCTGTAAAGCTTCTCTGAATCCCTTCTAGTTGTCTAATGTCTTTCTTTTTATTTGGGCATGTTAGGACCGAGCAGTAGTCCAATTTGGGTATGATGAGTGTTTTCAGTAGAGTAATCATTATATTTCTATCCCTTCGTTTAACGGTTCTCAGTATCTGCCCAGTTACTCTCTTTGCTCTGCTTATTGCTATCTTATTTTGTGTTTCAAATTTCGCATCATCAGTCATTACAACCCCTAAATCTTTTGCTTTAGAATTTCTCTGAATTTCCTGTCCATTTGGGGTATAATATTCCATGGATTTTAGGTCCTCTGTTTTTCCTTATCGTAACAGCTGAAATTTCTGTGTTAAACTTATATATATATATATATATATATATATATATATAATACACACACAGTTGTGCGCAAAAGTTTAAGTACACTTGAAAATCTAGTGACAAATTATTTTGATTGAAGCATTAGTGACAGATAAAGGATAAAAACCGTAAAATATCTTCGGAAACGATAGATTTATTAGAAATAGAAATTAAAAATAACCATAAAGTGAATAAACTGAGCCGAAATGCAGCGCATAATAGAAAAAATGTAAAATTAATGCTGAGCAAATGATTATTAAGTACAGAAACGATTGGGATATTTCTCTACCAGCTTCTTACCCTTTCCACGAGAGATTTTTACCTAGTTTTCTTTACAAAATTCGGGAAGCTGATTAAGAATAGTTCCCCTCCGTTCATGGACAGCTCTCTTGAGATCAAACCACAAACGCTCAATCAAATTGGGATCTGATGACTGACTTGGCAACTTCAAAAGCTTCCATTTCTTCTTCAGCCATGCTTTGGTAGATTTGCTCATGTGTTTCGGATCATTGTTTTGCTGCAGAATAAAATTGCGACCCATGGAGAACTGACGAACTAAAGGCATGAAATTTTCTTCCAAGAGTTCCTGATATTTGGTGGAATCCATGTGTCCGTTGATTTCCATCAATTTACCAATTCCAGAAGCATTGAAAAAGCCCCACAAAAGAATATGATACTATCATGTTTAACCGGGATTATTATATTTTTTCAAGTATTTCACCAAACTCCTTCCAGATATACCTTTGCTCATTGTGGCCAAAGAGCTCGATCTGGGTCTCATCAGTCCACAGTACCGTCTTCCAGTAGTCAATTCAATTCCATGATTTCGATGGTCGTTGGCATACTTTAAACGAACATCCTTGTGAGCTTTCTTGAGCAGTGGTTTTCTTCTTGCAACTCGTCCAAAGAACACATTCTTGTTCAGTGTCGCGCGTACAGTGGAGGGATCAACACCGATTCCAGTTTGGCTCAAAGAATGCTTTAGGTCCATATAATTCAACAGAGGATCAGCAGTATCCTCCTTGATGATTTTACGAACAGCACAGTTGGGAATCTTTCGTGGTCGTTCACTACGACTGAGCGGTTTGATGATTCGAAGTGCTTTCACTTACGAATGACGTTTGAAACTGAGGTGAAAGGCACAGCAGGCTTTCCATCACTGTGCAAGGCAATAATCGGATCTTTAAGATCCTGAGACAGCTCTTTGCTTTTGACCATGGTGAACTGATGATTGATCAGGATTCAACATTCACGTTTTAGCCTCTGAACAACGTAACCTATCGAAGAAGTTTACTCAAGGATTTTCTAGAAGTTGAAGGTACTTCTACTGTCGAATTGTCTGGAATGTTCTGCTGCTTGACTACTTTACAGTGGATTCTGATTTTGTACTTAAATTTGTGCACGAGAGAATATATAAATATTGATAGGCAACTTGAGATGTTAACCATAACAAAAACTTGCTTGGTATAACTTAGCTTGCGATATTTCGCCTTCATTAAATGAATAACAAACGCTAAATTTCATAAGGATTTTAAATGAACATAATATCACCACCTAATGTCATCTTTGTCTCCCGCCCAAGCAACAGAGGTAAGAGACATTTTAGTTGCTCCTTCGAAAGACGCCCTACGAGACGCTTAAAAAGGAAGTAATTGCAAGGACGGTACAATCGGAGTGGTACCGACTGCAACGTCTCCTCTCGGCAAAGGAGTTTGGCGACCGATGCCCGACGCAGTTTCTGCGCCACATGAGGCAACATTTGAGAGACAATGGGACCATCTTCGACTGCACATTCCTATGGCGACTTTTTATCCAGTGCTTACCCTCCAGCGTCCAGCGGATTCTCGCCCTTACCGAGGTGACCGCATCATGTAAGTGGAGGCCCTCCAAGTTGCTGCAGCCAGCACCGCGTCGCAGGTAGACGTTGCATGGCTGCAAAAGGAAACGTCTGCACTTATGGTCCATGTTGAAGAGCTTGGCCCATCAGATGCAACAAATGGTAGGCCATCATCAACGCTGACGCAGTGGCACACGGACCCCAAAATTACAAAACGCACGTACTCTCAATTCCCGAAACGAGCGAATTCCTATCCCCCACAATGCAGCGGCGTGTGATGGTACTACTGACGATTCTGGGACCAGGCACAGCACTGCTTCCCGACCCGTCGTAAGGCGGGAAACTCCACGGCCGAGCATTAATGGCGTGCCGTGCTCCCGGCCACTCAAATAACGTAGGTCTTTTTCACGTCACTGACGCTACGTCCAAGGCGCAGTTCCTCGTCGAAACAGGGATCGAAGTTAGTATTATCCCCTCTTCCGTGCCAGTCTTGCACATCCTCGGCCCGATTTCTAATTACACGCCGTCAATAGCAGCCCTATCAAAACCTACGGAAGAGCGGTTCTCACTCTAAATCTGGGACTGCGCCGGGTTTTTAAAAGGGTGTTCATTATTGCAGTAGTAAAACAACCCATCTTGTGGGCGAATTTTCTGCAACAGTTCGACCTTGCTGTTGACTTGAGACGCCATCGTCTCATCGATCAGATTACTAGCCTCAGCGTGCAAGGCGTAACCACTCCTGTTGCAGCGTCTCCGCTAATACACACAGCCTGGTCTGGGTCGATAACCCGCTGGTAGGATTTCCGTTGGTGACATCTGCAATTGCGAGGTACTAGTGAAACACAAAGTTGTACACCATATCCCGACCACAAACCCACACCTACGACGCCGAGCGCCCGACCGCCTGCACATAGCAAAGGCCGAATTCGATCGCATGATCGAATTTGGCATCGTCAGGTCATCGAGAAGCCGCTGGGTGTCACCACTCCATATAATTATGGTGCCCAAAATGACGCGGGGGACTAGCGCCCTGTTTTATGAAGTCCTTGCTGACACACACACACACACACACACACACACACACACACACACACACACACACACTTTAGTTTAGTTTTTCTCTACGACGGTTGAAGATCAACCTGCGGTCGAAAACTCTGCAGCTTCCCTCCTCATGTGGGAGATTTAATGGAGAAAAATTTGTAGTTGGTTTTTGAAGGCATTTTGATTGGTGTGTTGGAGACGCCTCGGTTCTTTCGTCAGCATATTGAAGAGTTTTGGGCCACGTATTCTGAGAGTATTTAACATCTTCGTTTTCATGGCTTCCTATCCCACCGCAGCTGAGATTGTACAAAATCTACCTCTTCTCTCATTCCATTGTTTTTTTATTTCATTTCTAAAGTTTGGGACAGATCCCTCGAGTATTTTTCGTATGTACTCGTATATTATTGTGTATCGCTCACGTCTTCTTTCCAAGGAGTAGAGTTTGAAGCATTGTGGTCGTGACCAATAGTTTCGACCTTTCGTTTTCTCTGTCTTAGACGTAGAAGTCCTTTGTATATCTTCTTTGTTTACAATATCTTGTTTTCTGCATGGGCTTGTGAGTACTGAGCAATACTCAATTATTGGTAGGACTAAACTCTCCTAATTTGAGCATGATGTTTCCTTTTCTGCAGTAGAAGCTCTTTTCAGATAATTCCTATTTTTTTAATAGCTGACTTGTGAGTTTGGTGTTATTTGTTTATCTTGTAGTGTTTCTGTACTTTTTATTTTGTAGCTCATTTTTGTTACCATATTTTGTGAGTTGGAATTTTTCTTCGTTGAACTTCACGTTGTCTTGTGCTCACCTGAATGGTGTTTCGGTATCGTTTTGTAGTTTTTCTCTGTCACCCTCATTTGATACGTCTTTGCATATATTGTCGTTTGCGAAGCACGATAGGAAATTTTTTTTAGTATCTGAATTTACGCACTCATTGTTATAAATAGCAAAGGAGTTAATACCTTACCTTGTGGGACAGAACTGACGACTTCGGAGATTTCAGATTTAACTTTATTTACTACCACTCCTTGCATTCTTTGAGTCAGAAGATTTTTATAAATATACGTAATCGCAGATTTACAGGGATTCCTCTTTTTTTATGTTGTGTGCTATAATACCGTGATCACATTTATCGAAGGCTTTAAAGCAAAATCTGTATATTACATCTACAGGGTGGGAGAGAGGTCTTTAAGGATTTTATACATGCAACTATTTAGTTAGCATTATACAGATAAGTGTTCAAATGATGAAACAAATTAAACAAAAAGTCGATAAGAATTTTATTCATACAAATATTTGGTTAAACTTTAATTTAATCTTCAAAGAGTTTTCCATCCGCTAATCCACTATGATATATTCGTGGATGTTCTCTGAAACTCTTCATTTTCAGTTCTTTATCTATTCTGCGGCCAAGGGCATTTACATTTGGAAGATGAAACCAGGAGTGTAGAGTTTGTCACGCAAATAAGCTCAAAGCCACAAATCACATGGGGTTAAATCAGATGACCTGGTTGGCCACTCGATGGGACCTCGCCCCCCAAGCCATCTTCCTTCAACGTTCGTATCCAGAATCATGGCTGCGCTCCATCATGTTGATAAAGCCAATTCCTACCAACGCCATTAGTAAACTGGCAAAACTTTCTCTCTCAATACCTGGCAATGGCGTTTTCCATCCATCGTATCTCTTGATATGTCAAAGGAAACGAGTCTTGAATAACCAATGCACCCCCAAACTGTTAGTGTAGCCGTTTTAACAGGTTTACCCAATCGTATTTTGGGATTTTTTTTCGCCCAGTAGTGAACGTTGTGTTTGTTTCCTTTACTCGTTAAACCGAAGACGCATTTATCTGAAAATGTGATTTTTCGAACGAAATCTGGATCAGTGTTGAACTTTGTCTCATTGTTTCAGCAAAGTGCAACAGTCTATCAGAATCATCGTCGCATATGAGCTGAGAGTAAATGGGTTTGTAATCGTGGTACCCCTGTGATTTCAATATTTTTGCTACCGAACATTTGGAAATACCCAATTCCTTCGCGACTTTTCTCGTTGAAGTTGTTAGATCGACTCGAAAAGTGGCGAGGCCATTTTCTTTGTTGTTGTCTTCTGTCGCCGTTACTGGCCTTCGCTTCTTGGACGATCTTTTACCAGGCTCCCTGTTTCCAAAAGTTTGAGCTTCCAGTATCGAAGAGTGGTTGCATTTGGTGGGGTTTATTATATTTTTGTTGAAATAAACGCAAGCTTTCTTCACAATTATTATAAGAAATAGCCCACGATACCGGATACACCTTTTCTTCATTGCTGTATTCCATCGTTACTGACATGGCGGTGACTGGGGCTAGGGCAGTCTGACGATGGCACATGGACACTCATGAAGGCAAATAAAAAATCAATGGTTATAATGCTGCACCAGCCTGAATCCAGAATGCCCTCGCGTAAGCAAGAAATTTGAGAATTTTCGGAGTGGTAATTGGCAACTCTTCTAAGACTGCCTGGAGCGCTTGGGCAATAAGATTTAAAATTCAGTTACTGAATAATAATCATTCATGTGTCAAGTGCGTCATATTTGACAAATTGGCTGGAGGGAAGCAAGTACACAAGGCTTTGGCTTTACTAATAATACAATTTATTTGAACAATATAAAAAAGTATATTAATTTAGGCCTATTCGACATAGTCATAGCGGCACATTACGTTTTGCATTTTTGAAAAATGGCATAAAATAGCACATGATTGCCATAAGTTTGAGCACCACTGGCCTAGGGCCTTCCTTTTCTAGTCTAGGGTCATTCCTGCCCTTGTATAGTTGCTTTGAAAAGTATCGCATAAACTGCAGTGATATCATTGGAATTTATTTATTATTAACAAATTATTTGTATGTATAAAATCCTTAAAGACTTTTCTCCCCCCCCCCCTTTACATATTTTGACTTCGACACAATTTTAAGTGTTTTCTGTTGATGGTCCAATATCTGTGATAAGCATGATCTTCCAGCCCTGAAGCTAACACACACACACACACAGGGTGTTTCAAGAGGAAAGGTCAATACTTCGGGAGGTGATAGTATCGGTCATTGTGAGAAAAAAAGTTCATATGAACATGTGTCTAATTCTGAATGGTTACGGAGATAGAGCTGTTTGAATCTGATGCGTGATCAGCTCTTCTCCCCCTTCCCTCCCCTATAACCTTGAACCATGTAAGCTGTATGAAAGCATGTAATATAAGCCAATCGACAGCTGACTGTTGTGAGTGACATTGTTTGGTGTTTGAAGCAGTGTTAAGAATGCCACACACCTTCACACATGCCGAATATGCAGATATGGTGTATGTCTACGGTTTTTTGCGATGGAAGTGCAACAGCTGCTGTTGCAGAATACCGTCGACGGTTTCCGAACCGCAGAATTCCGGATCGAAGTGTGTTTACCAGGGTTTTCAACACATTGCGTGAGATTGGTACACTTCCCAGCGCTCATGTTTCATCTGAACGTGAAGGTCAACAAGATGTGGATGAAGTGGAAAACATTCTTCAGTTCGTAGAGCGTAGTCCTACTACTAGCTCACGAAGAATTTCTACACGTCTCGGTGTACCACACACAAGAGTATGGCGAACATTACGTGAGGAAGGCTTGCATCCATATCATGTACAGCGTGTACAACACCTTCAACCAGGAGACGCTGCCGTGCGACTGGAATTTTGTCATTGGGTAAATGCTGATCGCCGATTGCTTCGATTAATACTGTTCACCGATGAAGCTACTTTCACCGGTGACGGTATCAACAACACTCGTAACTCTCATCGGTGGTCAGACGAAAATCCAAATGCCACTGTGGAAACAAATTTTCAACATCGCTTCTCTGCCAATGTGTGGTGCGGTATCATCGATGATCAGCTGATTGGCCCTGTTACTTTAGAGAATCGTCTTACGGGACAAAGTTACCTAGAATTTCTGCAAAATGAATTGCCAGGACTATTGGAGGATGTTCCTTTGGCTACACGCACTGGTATGTACTTTCAGCATGACGGAGCTCCTCCACATTCTACCCGTCTGGTGATGCAATACCTAAATCAAACTTTCCCTGGTCGATGGATCGACCGCGGTGGTCCCATTCAATGGCCACCAAGGTCTCCAGACCTCTCTCCATTAGATTATTGTTTATGGGGGTGGATGAAAAGTCAAGTCAAATTATGCCCGCATAAAGGAACGTCAAGATCAACTCAGACGAACAACACGCGATCTTCGCACACGAGTTGCAAAGTGCATTGAGGTTGACGGTGGGATTTTCGAAAACGTATTGTAAACTGTAACAAATTTGTCATTTCTGTATCTGATACCATTCAAAATGCCAGTGTTTAAACATTAAATGTTAGAAACAGTAATTGGTTTCTCTTTCTTGATTACCATTAACAATGCTTTTGTATTTGTAGATTCAAACAGCTCTATCTCCGTAACCATTCAGAATTAGACACATGTTCATATGAACTTTTTTTCTCACAATGACCGATACTATCACCTCCCGAAGTATTGACCTTTCCTCCTGAAACACCATATATATATATACTATATTGTCCGGACTCTTGAATTGTTTCTGTTCCTTAAAAAATAGAAATAAAGTAGTGTACTTTTATATTAGTTATTAAAAGTCTCTCTCTCTCTCTCTCTTTCTCTCTCTCTTATTACTAAAATTTTCGAAGTAGTAGTTAAAGAAAATCTATGAAATCTCGAAAGAAAATAAAAGATTCAATAAGACCAACATGGATTCCGATCTGGAAGATCGGGCCAATCACACCCAATAGAGTGCTATGCATTATGATTTAGGACTGATGCACTCGAAAATTATGTGAGGGATGGTGTAATGCATATAGATTTTGCCAAGGCATTTGACATTGGTGATCATGGACTCGTTAACTGAAATTGGGTAACTTCCTTAAAGGGCCTAAACAAGTTGTTTCACTTCAACGAAAATCATCAGAATCGGATGTATACATATAGTTCGTTACCACAATCTACCATTGCAATCATGCCATCCGATGCAGATGATGAATTAACCACATACATGTAGTAATAGACACTACCGTCCTTTGTTGACGATACAAAAACTAAAAGCCCAAACTATATAAGGCCTTTGCCAACAAACAGATAGTGAAGAGGACGACAGTAATTTAAACTTTAATTCAATTAAATTAAAAAACTGAAATTTTAGTACAAAAAAAACCGCGTCAACCCGTAAGGCGCAGAAAAAAAAAAGAACAACTAAAATCGATAGACTACCATGCTTTGCTCCAGATGGACCGAAAATTCAGAGACATTCTGAAAGCAAGTAATTTAGAAGCAATAATGACCGACGATGAGAAAATTGAGGTTCAAATAATGTAGCAACAAAGCAAAATGAATAAGTGGACAGTTACTGAGAACCTTTAAAAGAAGGAACAAGAATATAGTGATTCTTTTGCTGAAAATATTTATCTCACCAAAACTGAAATATTCCTCAATCGTCACCACAGACACCACATGATGAAAAAGAAATTAAATTAGAATGTATTCGAAGAAACTTCACAATCCAAATCACTGGATTCGCAGAACGAGATTACTAGGGAAGATTACGTAAATTAAATTTGTCTACTCCTTACAAAAAATTGGAACAGTAACAGAAAAACCAGTTCTTAATCTCATAGTGAACCCCGTAACAATCCGAACAACATTTGAAAACGGGAAAAGGCAGAATGTGTAGTGTCCCTTAAAAGAAATGGTTGGACAAGCCTAGAGAAAAATAGACCTGTCGTGAGAGGACCAAAACTATTTACCCAATTACCAAAATAAACCAATATTACTGGTGTCGATTCGGACACTTTCAAGAGGAAACTACACACTTGTCCATAATAACAGAACCTTCCATTAGCTGGGTGTCCTTGACTATGTGACATGGTGAGCCTTCAAATCTTTCAGGTAGGGTGTAGATCATATTCCAGTTTTAAGATGTAGGTCTGAAGTGGAGCGAAAGGTTTGTCCTTTATCAGAATTAACAATTCGGGGGGAAGTGAAACTAGGGTCATACCTCATAACCTCGTAGCAGTTCCACGCGTTGGTCTTCCCACGAAGGTTAAGCTGATGGCCCCACCTCTAGACCTTGCCTGGTGGAAGAGCGATTTGCACTCTTGCAATCTCCATCGGACATAGGTACACCCGGCTCATCTGGTACCGTCCTGAACCAGGTGTCGTCGTCTTTTGAAGAATTTCACGTAGACTCCAGTAATGTTGCTGATTTCCTTCCGAAACTGGTTGAATAGTTTTGGCACCCCCCTGACAACCAAGCTATTTTCCTTTAGAGTTAAGGGTGTCCCTTGTCTGGCCTTTAGTTTGGGAACACTACACATTCTACCTTTCCTATTTCCCGCTGTTGTTTGAGTGGTTACTGGGTTCAGTTTGAGGTTAGGTACCAGTTTTTCTACTATTTTCCACGTGTAAGTTACCGTATGGTGTATCTCTCTCTCCCCTTCTTTCCAGTGAATATAGACTTAATTTACGAAGTGTTTCCCAGTTCTTTGCAGCCACCAATCTTGGCTGTGAAATTTTTTTTAAATTCTTCGAGTTTATTAATTTCTTCTTTTTTTATCTGGAAACGTCAAGATTGAGCGGTATTCAAGTTTTTGTACGATCAGTGTTTCCAGCAGGGGAGTTATTACTCTCTTGTCCCTTCTTTTTAAAGGTTCTCACTACCTGTCCCGCAACTCTTTTTGCTATGTTTATCGCTATCTGATTTTGTGTCGCAAATTTCGCATCATCGGTCATTATAACTCCTAAATCTATTGCTTTCTTGCTTCGCTGAATTTCCTGTCTTTCTGGGGCATAATATACTCTCTGTTTTCATTTCTTCCATCTCAAGGGTTGAAATTTCTCGGTGTTAAATTTCATGTTGTTGTCTTCCAACCATTTGTATATTCGCTTTGTGTCCCTCTGTAGGGCCTCCACCTCTTCTACATTACTGATTTTTCTGCTGATTATTGTATCGTTCGCAAAGGATGTTACTATACCGTTATTGGTTACTTCATTGTCTATGTCTGTTAGCATGATAATGAATAGGAGTGAGGCCAATACTGTTCCTTGTGGTACTGAGCTGCGTACTTCCGATTTTGATGATGATATACCATGAATTTTTACGACCTGCTGACGTTCTCTGAGGAAGTTGCAGATCCATTTTCCCACTTTGCCTGTTATTCCCAGATGTTTCATTTTATGTGCTATTATACTATAATCATATTTGTCGAACACTTTAGCTAAATCTGTGTATATGACATCGTAGTTTTCATTGCTTTCAAGTGCGTCTATGATATTGTTATTGTGCTCTATTAGTTGTGATAGACATGATCTTTCTGATCGGAATCCGTGCTGATTCTCAGTGAATCTTTCCAGCGTCTCTGAGAAGTCAGAGATTTTCTCTCTCTAACTATTCTTTCCAATATTTTAGTGAGCTATGACGTCAGTGAAACTGGTCTCTAATTCTTTGTCTGAGATCTATCCCCTCCTTTTTATACAGGGACAATGTTCTCTCTTTTCAGGATGCTCAGTATTTCCCCTGTGTCCAGGGATCTTCTACATATCCAATGCGGGTGTAGCTATTTCATTTTTATAGTAAAGCGTTCCATTTGTCCGGACTTGCAGCTAAATGTGATTTCATTTGTCCTATAGCTCGTGCTATATCTTCCGGCATAAAATCGAAATCAGTTATATACGCTCCTCGTAATTTCTCTTCAAAGAATGCATCTCTGTCGGGTACAACTTTTTACTTTTTGGGGTACTGAAAACTGATTCGTACTGGGCTCTCAGTATTTCGGATACTACTTTAAAATTGTCGGTTAGTTCATTATTTCCTTCCCTTAAAGAAAGCCCGATAGTGGCTCGCGTTTTTGTTTTCGCTTAGCTATAGAAGTGTTTAGGGTTCTCCTTTATTACTTCTACCACATTTTCCTCTTCCCTCTCTGTATGGCCCTTAATTAGGGCTTGTATTTCCCAATCAATACTCACCAGTTTTTCTTGTATTACCTCCCTGGTATTATTGTCTGTGCAGTTAATTAACTTCGTAGCTACTCTCTTTCTTTTGTGAAATATTGTTCGCTTGTGCTTCTCAAAAAAAGGGTATTTTTTTCGAGATTTTTATATTTTCAAATACAGTATAATCGCCGAAAGAAAGAGGATGTAAAATAAGTAATACGGATTTCATATATTTCTTATGTATACATAAAAAGCAATGATACATACTAATTATTTAATAGGCGGAAACTTTAATATTACTCGTGTGTATATATATATATTATATATAATATATATATATATATATATATATATATAATATATATATATATCGTTAAAGTTTCTAACTATTAAATAATTAGTATGTATCATTGCTTTTTATGTATACATAAAAAATATATGAAATCCGTATTACTTATTTTAAATCCTCTTTCTTTCGGTGATTATACTATATTTGAAAAAATAAAAATTTGAGAAAAAATACCCTTTTTAAAAAACTTCTTTTTCTGCCCTGCAGATCAAAGTTGGGCATTGTTAATGCTAATAAGCAAAAGAATGAAAAAAAATCACTATAAAATGACGTAATTAGGCAGTGATTCAAACTATTTTTGCTTCTGAAAACATACAGCTTAAGGTCTGTTTTTGGATATTTTTTGTTGCCTTTTTTATTTTTTGTATTAAAGATATATACTACTGAAGCCAAAGGCTTGCAAAACTGCATTCATGCTTAATATATATATATATATATAATATATATATATTTTACTTTGTGTGAGTTCGAACAACGGTTCAGGATTGGCCTGCGGTCGACCCCTCTGCAGCATCCCTCCTCATTTGCGGGATTTGGTGAAGGAAAGAATTGCTGTCTGATCTCCTCCTGCCCTCGTAGCCAGCCACGCATGGCTAGTCAGGGACTTTGCGCAGGAATCTGTCCAGCTGGTTCTTGAAGTTATTCAGGTCGGTGTGCTGGAGATTCATTCCTTCTTCGGTAGGGCATTGAAAAGCTTTGGGCCTCGTATTCTGAGAGAATTTTCCATCCTCGTTTTCATGGCCCCCTGTCTCAACAGCCGGTACTGTACAAAATCTGCTTTTTCTCTCATTCCAGTTTGTTTCTATTTAATTTCTACGGTTAGGGACAAAGCCCTCGAGTATTTTCCATATGTATATTATTGTGTACCGCTCTCGCCTTCTTTCGAGAGAGTAGAGTTCCAGGGATTGTAGTCGAGATCAGTAGTCTTCACCTTCCGTTTCTTCTATCTTAGAATGTATATTTTAACCTGTTATCCGACCCAAATGGGACCTAGAGATGGCTGGATATCCGGAAAAGTCGGATACCTGGATGGATTGTGTTTAAAGAAGTGTTAATGCTTATTCACTAGCTTCTTTCTTGTTCGTTCTTTAGTTTTGTTAAAGTTACACACTGCTCTTATATTATATACAAGCCGCGACTTCGGCTCCCTACCCTACGGGCAGGGCTTGTGACCACTTAGTGATCTTTAACGCCGCCTATCTTGATAGATCCGACCCTAACGGGCGACTGAGCTAAAGATATTAGCTTCGCCCACTTTTCGTGAGCAGCCAATCATAACGGGCGACTGAGCGAAAGAGATATTTGTTACTTCGCTCAAAACTGCGCAAAGTTTTTTTTTTTTTATAGACTAGCTGTTATGCCCAGCACTTGCTTGGGGTGGGCTGATTGTATTTAATTTTAATTATTCAAATCGTTTTTTATTTTTCGTCGTATCCCCCAATTACTGGGGGTTCAATTATTTGGTCAATAAAACTATAGAAAAGAACGCAGCCATGAAAATCTTAAGCTTCACAAATCTTGGCACAATGTGAAGCTCAAGATTTTCATGGCTGCGTTCTTTTCTAGTTTTATTGACTAATTGAACCCCCAGTAATTGGCGGGGCCTGCGGTCTCCCACTTACTGGGGGTTCAATTAATTAACCAACTAACCAACCAATATTGGAAAAGTCGGATAACTGAACAAGTCGGTTATCTGAAGGTCGGATAATGTTGTTTATGTATTTCTCAAATACATCCGTACAGAGTTGTTGTTATTGTTGTTTCCGCGCTTTTTTTTGGTCGAAAGGGTCGTGAACGTTCAAAAAACAAACTGTGATTGGCTAATATCAACCAACCACGGGTCTTCTCAGTCCTCGTAATTTTGTGTTTTCACATAGGTAAAATTTGCGAGTTATATCAAAGTCTACAGATTAACGTTTTACTAATCTTTACGCTTTTGCAAAATTCCGTACACGCTCTTTAAATTAAAAAGAATCCATTATTAAGTTTACAAAATACCATTGCTACTGAAATTTTAAGCTTCACACGGATAGTCATTGGGTCAAAATTTGTAGTGTTACTTTTAAAATCTAAATACTGTAACTCGTGAGCTTAAATGTTAAGTCCTCACTTTTCTGTTCAAAATCTTTTGTATAAAGCTATTCGGGCTAACATCTGTCCAACTTGACATACACTCGACGAGATACTGTGGATTAGATTAAGTTAGGTTAAGTTAATCTTTTAGTTTGTCGATACCATGATAATGGGTATAGGTCCAAACTGTATAATGGGAGTGTTAGTTAAATAGATAAAAATTTACAAAACACGTAGTCATTAAATATCTTTTTCATAAGCTTTCATAGCGACAGTGGGTGGAGGTTTTTTATTAATAATTATCAACTGTGAACGTACAGACTGTACCGCTCTACCACAACATAGAACAACACAACGTCACCTGTGCGCTGAACCTCTGGTCCACTCCGGAGAGGGCGATCGGTTACCCGCGTGCCGTGGGCTCGCTCGATCAGGGTGGGCTGATCGGCTTACCAACAACAACAACAACAACTGGTAATGGGGGTGGACTCATCACTTACATACGTAAAAGCATTAGCTACACTGATGCTACCCAAAACATTACAAACACAATCCAAGCAGATAACACGATAGAAATACAGGCATTAACATTAAAACACGCGCAAAACACAACACCACACTAATCAACATTTACATCTCACCAGATAGTTCACCTCAGGTGCCAGCCAATTACAATCCACAGTTACACAATCTTGCCTCTCTCACTAATGTCATCTTAGGAGGAGACTTCAACGCCAAAGACACTAGTTGGTACCTGCACAACCAAAACAACACCAGAGGCGCCAACATAGCCACACAACTAAACAGCCTCTTCATTCTTAACAATACAGAAGAACATACACACATACCACATCAAGCAGGATACTCAAACTCCTCCCCAGACATAACGTTCTGTTCCCCCTCACTAGCAACACATACACAATGGAGAACAGAAAAACAACTGTCATCAGACCACCTGCCCATCATCATTACAACACATTCTACACTCTGCCCCAACAGCCTTAGGCACACTTACAGAAATTACAAGAAAGTTGATGGGAACAGTTCAAAATACAGACTGAGGAACAATTCACCACATTAAACAGCACACCCATCATAAACATCGATACAACACTCAAGACATTTAATCAGATTATCAATAATGCAAACAAATACATACCGAAGGGCAACATTAGGAAATACAACCCAAATTACACTAGAGAAATAGCCCACCTCATAAGGCAACGTAACAACCTCAAATATAACACACAAACACCACACACAGAAGCCATAAAACAGCAGATACAACAGCTCAACACAGAAATAAACAACAAACTCAAAGCAAAACAAACAGAAACATTCAGGGAATTCATAACAACACTAAACCACTCCACAGATACATACAGGCTATACAAGACTATAAACAGCATTACCCACTCTAACAGCGGCATTCACACCTCACACGCGGCTATCTGTCGCAGCCAAAATAATATCCCAACATACACACAACAAGCTAACATTCTAGTTAATCACTACGCAAAGATAAGTCACTTAAACAGAGACAACAACCAGAAGCACGCAGACAGACAAACAGCCAGACACAAGAAAACCTACAGACTCGACACGACCATTACACCCTTCAATACAGACCAGACCACCAAGATCATCAAAAACATTAAGAATTCGAAGGCTACTGGACCAGACAATATATCTAACATACACCTTAAACACTTGGGCCCACAAGGAATACTAGCTCTCACAAATATCAGCACATATTCATACCAACACTGTATTATTCCTGACATATGGAAACAAGGTAAAATTATTACACTACTCAAACCAAACAAAAATCCAACAGAACCAGCTTCCTATAGACCCATTACTTTACTATGCACACCTTCCAAAGTAACAGAAAGACTAATTTTACAAATCACCAACCCACACATACCACTATCGCCTACTCAACATGGATTCAGACCTCACCACTCAACCACGACATTACTCACTAACCTCACGCAGCACATCATGGATGGCATCAACTCCAGAAGACCAGCTCAACGTACACTATTAGCAACAATAGACATTAGTAAAGCATTTTATGCTATCCCACGCTTCCCTCTCATAAACAAAATACTCAACACAAACATGCACAATAACACCAAAAGGTGGCTGAGCAACTATCTCTCAGGAAGATACTCACATGTCACATTTAATGGCAAGTCATCCAAAAACAAGCTTTTTCCGAACGGGGTCCCTCAAGGCTCTGTTCTCTCACCAACACTCTTCAACTTATACATGCATGACATTCCAACACCCATAGATAACAAGCTTACCTTATCATCATATGCAGATGATATCACTCTAACATCCACCCACAACAACATCGACACCGCTACAAATAACCTACAAACATACATAAACAGTATACAAGACGCTCACACACAATAGACTCAAAGTAGCGCCCACAAAATCAACCATCACCTTGCTTACAAGCAACACAAAAGAACACCAGGTAATTCCATAGCTTACACTAAACAACATCAATATTCCACACACTCACAGAACCAAAATACTTGGTGTCACATACAACACATCTTTTGCAAACCACATTCAAGACATTAAAACCAAATGTACGTCAAGACTTAACACGCTTAGGGTACTAACAGGCACAAACTTTGGACACCAGCAGGAAACAACATCACTCATATACAAACAATATATTCGCTCAGTTATGGACTATGCTAGCCCATGCTGGGCACCCATTATCTCAAACACACACATAAACACCTTACAAACAATACAAAACAACGCACTTCGTATCATTACAGGATGCACTCAAACAACACCAATAGAACACCTGCACACAGAAACAAAAATACTAAAAGTTAGGGAACATTTAGACATGAGGGGAACACAATTCATGGCAGCAGCGACAACTAACCCACAACACCCTTGCCACTACATGTACAATCATGCACCAACACCTCGCACCATTAAGGTAACACCAGGAGACATTATAACCAAATACTCCATTCCATACCACGCCCCACAGACATCACACAGTACAGAAAACACATACACACACACCTAACCCACAAAGCACTGACACGACTCGGTCCGAATGCGGTCCTAGGTGCGAAGCCGCCACCCATTAACAGGTCAGAGATCAGCCTGAGCAGATCGGATCGAGTTAACTTAGCACGATTCCGATGTGGACATCACCCCAACTTACGGACATATAAACACAGACTAGACAACTCCATAGACGACACCTGCCACCTGTGCCAAGACACACCACAAACAATTGAACACATTATGACGGACTGTACCGCTCTAGCACAACAACGAACACAACACATCATCACTGGTGCGCTGAACCTCTGGTCCACTCCGGAGAGGGCGATCGGTTACCTGCGTGCCGCCGCGCCGGCTTGCTCGATCAGGGTGAGCTGATCGGCTAAACAACAACAACAACTGTGAATATAGAATGTTAAGGAAAATGGCAAATAAAAATCATTTGACCCTCTCAGATAATTATTATTATTGATTGTGTTACTGCGCCAATTGTTAGAAAAGCGGACGTATACAGTATACTGTACCCATTTCTTCGACAAGACCAAAACATCGACACACTAAAAGCTAATAAAACCTAACCCAACTTAATCTAACCTAATAACAATTTGTCGATAGAATGTAAAGTTGATCAGATGTCGTAAAGCCGAGTAAACCTACAACTTAATTTTAAAACACAAATTATTTACTAGATTTACAATTTTTTTTCTCAATAACCACCACTTATATTAACAATCCTTTAAAAATTAAAAAGTGGTATAGATTTCTGGTGTAGATGGCGCTGCATCGCTGTAGTAAACTGCCTTGTAGAAAGTATAAATGTTTATGAATGAAAAGATCACCGCTTAAAAGTAATTCTGTTTTTTGTAGATTTAGATTAAATATACTGCAGACCGGCTTTGGATATATTTCGCTTAATTCTGAATATATTAAAGAAACCCATAAATGCTTAAATAAGTTTCATTAATAATGATCTCCTTTTAATGAGATTAGAGTTAACAGTGTAAACAGTACATATATAAACCTAAGAAGCAAAATAACCTATTGCTGCTTTTGGAATCTTTTCATAGTTTAAATTTTGTTTTCCTTTTGGTTGCAAAGGATTCATTCAAGAAAAAAATGTATTCTATATATAATTTTTTATCTGCAACCTCGCTTTCATTTGAATAAACGAAAAGAAGTAAAGTTTTTAAAAAAAAAATCAGTTTTTTATTTTCAAAGCAATTCTTTAAAGTTTCTTGAAGTCCCTGCTAATATATATATATATATATATATATATATATATATATATATATATATATATATATACAGGGGTTGGACAAAATAATATGAACACCTTGATAAATGGCGGTTTTTATTCTTAATATGGAGTTGGTCCTCCTTTAGCGGCAATAACAGCTGCAATGCGTCGGGAATTGATTCATACAACTTTTGGACAGTGGCTAGAGGAATCCTGAGCCATTCTTCGAGCAAACCCTGCTCCAGTTCCTCCAAAGACGCCGGCGGTGGGAATCGGCTTCTGACCTGCTGCTCCAACTGACACCACAGATGCTCGATAATGTTAAGATCCGGGGATTGTGGAGGCCAATCCAAGCGTTCTACTTCACTAACATGCTCTTCAAACCAGTTTTTAACGACCCCAGCGGTGTGGATTGGTGCATTATCATCCTGGAAGATGGCGCCGCCATTGGGAAACAGCGTTTGGACCATGGGATGGACCTGGTTAACCCTACCATGCAGTACTACAGCTGGGCCAAGAGTATTCCACGATATTGCTGTCCAAACCATCACAGATCCGCCTCCATGCTTAACGGTTGGGGTCAGGCAGTCGGGGTCAAAAGCATCTTTAGACTGTCTCCAGACGTAAACTCGACCGGAACATGGAAATAGCGTAAAGGAGGATTCGTCGCAGTAGACTACATTCTTCCACCGGTCCATTGACCAATTCTTATGGTCATTACCCCATTTTCTGCGCCGCTCAATGTTGATGTGCGAAAGGAAGGGTTTGGCAATTGCAGCCCTCCCATGGTATCCAGCTCCATGGAGCTCGCGACGTACAGTTCTGGTCGATACCGGGCTTGCAAGATGCTGGTTACGCTCTGCAGTCACTTTTGGAGCTGTGGTCTTATGGTTCTTTGTCACAATGCGCTTTAGCACCCGGCGGTCTCGATCACACAGCTTCTTCTTGCGTCCACTATTGCATTTGTCGGTGCTTGTCTTTCCATGGTTTTGGTATGCAGACATGACCATAGAGACAGTTCCTCTGGATACATTGAACATCTGAGCGGTTTTCGTCACCGATGCACCAGCCATCCGCGCTCCGACAATTTGCCCTCTTTGGAAGTCTGACAGGTCTTTCATAACTGCTAATTCATAATTCACTCAGATCTGTAAAAACAACGTGAGGGTTATAACATGACGTATACACTCTCTGTTACGCATTTAAATAGGTTTGCCAGTCATTTGACCGTTTACTTTGTGTCTGAGCAGTCCGTAAAGATAACCGGTGAAATCGGCGGGTGTTCATATTATTTTGTCTAACCCCTGTATATATATATATATATATATATATATATAATGCAAACCCACAAGGAAAAAGAAAAATGATTCCAAGGCCTTTCGTGTATTCAGAAATATACCTCGTCTCGTCAGGGAATGACGTCATGTGTACTTCTGAATACACGAAAGGCCTTGGAATCATCTTTCTTTTTCCTTATGGGTTTACATCATTCATTCATTTCACGTGTTTAATTGTGAACTTCATCATATATATATATATATATATAGTGTTGGGCACTAAAGCGTTAATCCGATAACAGTTAATTAACGAAGTTAACTTTTTTTAACGGACTATTAACGGAAGTTAATTTCCATTTATCGTTATCGGACCAGTTAACTTCCGATAACTCGATATTTAGTCCGTTAAAGTCCGTTAACACGTTAACTGCGAGGAGTCATTCACGAAAGATCACCGCTCCGCGAATGAATTCAAACCGCCATAACTTCAGTCTGCCAATTCCGTCCTCTGCCGCAGTGGAACGGCTCTTCTCTCTCGGCAAGGACATCCTGAGGCCCAAGAGGTCAAGACTGGCAGTTGGGCCTAACTTTGAGAAGTTGGTCTTTCTGAAGGGCAACCAGCACATTGTGTCATAGTCTTTAATAAATGTGCCTAAAATTTAATTTTACCTTTCAGTTCCCGCCATAATAATTCTCTGGTAAATTAAAATTTAGTTAATGGTTAGTGGTTACAAGGGTTTCAAAACATGTAATCAGTACATTTTTTATTAAAAATTAAAAAAAAGTTATTAAGCAAAAAGTTGCAAAACTTGATAAAAATACAGTTAAATACCTATTTATTGTTGGATTTTGCATAAATAAACATTTTCTATGGGTTTTAATTAAAGCTTTTTTCCTTGATTTTTTTAAATGTTAGTAAAGAAATAGTTATCGTTAACGGATTATCGTTAACTTCCGTTAACTTTGTAGTAAAATTATCGGATTATCGTTATCGGAGTTAAAAATTGGGGTTAACGGATTATCGTTATCGAAGTTACCTTTTTGGTTAACGGTGCCCACCACTGTATATATATATATATATATATATATATATATATATATATATATATATAGTGTGTGTTAGTGTGGGGTTGAATGAATGCAGATGGTGTGGGGTCACTTGTATTTGTAAATAGAACTGTCAGTAGTCACGTTTATCAGAAATCTTGGAATACTTCATGCTGGAGCATGCAGAACAGCTGTACTGTATGGAGACGAACAGTTTATTTTTCAACATGACATGGCTCCATCTCATGCGGCTCGTGCAACATCTGCGTGGTTTGATGCTCATGAAATTGAAGTACTCTGAATACCATGGCCAGCTAATTCTCCCGATCTTAATCCGATAGAAAATCTTTGGAATATTGCTAGCCAGAACGTTTAGAAGCGTAAACAAGGAACACTTAATCAACTGAAGAGGTATTTGATGGCAATCTGGCAATCGATAACTACAGAAGAATGCAAGAGGCTTGTCAACTCGATGCCACGTCGATTGGAGGTCGTAATCAGGGTTAAGGGTGAACCAACTTAATACTACTGTAAGACGCAGAGTTAAAAAAAAAGACTTTGATAAAGGTTTTATATACTGGCAGTACTCGATAAACATAATTAATTTATTCTAATTTTTTGTAACTGGCTCACAGAGGTGTCTTTTTATCATAATGACGTCATAGATACTTGATATTTTTCATAAAGGTGCGTAATGTAAAGGTATTAGCAAAGTCACGAGCACATTTGAGACGGTTTTCTATTGTTTTGGTCCAGAGTTGTATATATATATATATATATATATATATATATATATATATAATATGCAAAAATTGCCCTCACCAGGGTTCCAACCCACCGCCCTTTGAATGAAAGGTGAGGACACTAGCCACTACACTACGACGAGATAAAAGTCAACACAACCTGTCATACATTTAAACAACCTAGGAAACGTATAACGCTTTGGCATCCTCACCGTCCATTCAAGAAGTTGTGGGTTCGAACCCTGATGAGTTAATTTCTGCATTATGCAAAATCGTGCATATATATATATATATATATATATATATATATATATATATATATATATATATATATATATTTATCTGGTGTCACAAGTCCTGTCGCGGTGTTCGCAATAAAAAACAAACAAACATGAAATTCAGAGAGACAATAATTTTAAAGATTTAAAGTTCACTAATAATGCCCAGTTACCATGGAAACCGGCATATGCATTTTGAAAAAACTGTTTATTTAGAAAAGAACTTGACGAAACGGTATAATATTGTAACAACTGTTGGTTCTCAAGTTAAAAATTATTTGCTGGTTATATAATAATACACATGGTTTCCGAAACTACACTTCCAAAATTGCGACGAGCAAAACCTAACGGGTAGTTCGCCTCGACCTTTTGGTTGGCTTACAATCACCAAAACTGTAGGTTACAGTAACTACTGTATTCCTGTAGATTCCCTCCCCACCCACCCCCGAAAAGGGGCTGCAGATTGATGTATTGTACAGAATAAAAATATATTTAATGAATCCTTTGCAACGATGAAAAGAAGCAATTTAAAATGTCAAAAGATTCTTGGACGAACGAATAGGTCCAAAGTTTGAAGGTTATCCTGTTTTAGACCGTTAATGTTAACCTCGTTATAAGATCATTGTTAATGAGACTCTGTATTTAAGCAATGAGTTCAAATGAAGTTTGAAAGTGTAATTTAACTCGCAAAAATTATATACAAAAATATACAATTACGAGGAATAGGAAAAACTGCGCTTAGGCAATCATTTTTGGTCTTTCAAAACTTTATAGTTTTTACGGCTCTGCCAACCGCATTTAGTTTACTGAATACTGTACATAATACTAATCCTAATGCCTGTGGTTGCTTAACTTCCTTCGTAAGAGCAAAGGTCATGCGGCAGAGCGGACCTACAGCTTTACGTGGGATCTGAACCACGGGTCGGTATATCATCCGAACGCAGTGGATGGTCTCTCATCAAATAAATGAAGAGACCGAACTATACATAATATTGTTTGATTATTGGTTGGTGCAATAATGCGGCTAGTATATGGAGGGGTGTAATAGGGGTAATATCATATGGAGGGGTAAATCGGGCCCCAGTGGCTAGAATAACAAAATAAATGAGAAATCTTTACATAAAGATAAGATTCGGTCTCTCCCAGTTTAACGCGAGGTTACGTTCCAGAGGAGTTCGCGTTAAAATGGTTCGCGTTAAAATGGTTCGCGTTGTATTTTGTTAAGAACTATATGGGGAAAAAAGGCTTACGTTCCTGGCCACCCATAGTTAATTATAAAATGGCAATAAAATTAAAAAATTAAACAAATTATATCGAATAAATAATAAAAAAGATTTTAATCACTTTTAACAGGAATAAAACAGTAAAACACGTTAAATAATACAAATGAAATTGTGAATGACAGCGGGAAAAAAGGCTTGCTGGGGCGCTTTGATAACGACATTTTGGCAGTAAGAAGGCGTACAAATGTTCGCGCACTGGTGCCAAGACGCTTACGACACAAAGTCCATTGAAACAATGGTTGCTCGACTACGTGATGTAGCCCGGTAGTAAGCGCGATGCTAATTCGCTGCTCAAAGTGCCGGACTCGGCGTTACCTCGCGTTAAAACCCGAAATTGTTCGCATTGCATTTAGTTTAAAGTCTAAAATATTTTCTTTTGTTAAAATGGTTCGCGTTAAAAAAGCTCGCGTTAAAAAAGCTCGCGTTAAAAAAGCTCGCGTTAAAAAAGCTCGCGTTAAAACGGGAAAAAGTTTGTACCTTTGAAATATAGCAAGAAATCTTTAACTCTATGACGAGCGTTTCTTTGACAAGAATACATGCAGGTATCCTACACGTTTGTTAAATATTCTCTTGGAAGTAAGAGCAACTCACTCCCTATTTAATCAGTGCAGAATAGCTCGCGTCTAAACTCTCTCTCTCTCTCTCTCTCTCTCTCTCTCTCTCCTCTCTCTCCTCTCTCTCTCTCTCTCTCATATCTACAGGGTGTCTCACAAGTCCGGTCTCATAGGAAAATTTATTTTAAATTAAAATTACAAAACTAATACATGAGAACTAAAGCAAATGTTCAAATTGATGTCTCGTTTTGGGACCTTTTTTGTTGCAGGTAGAATGAGGAGTGTAACTGACTCCCATATTAGACATGCGTGTTATTGCGCGTATCAGGTAGAATGAGGAGTGTAACTCGTGTCCATATTAGCCATATCGTGTTATTCTACCTGCAACAAAAAAAAAAGGTTCCAAAAAAAAAGACATCAATTTAAACACTCGTTTTAGTTCCAATATATTCCTTTTGTAAATTTAATTTAAAATAAATTTTCCTATGAGACCCGACTTATGGGACACCCTGTATACAATTGACACAGTCATATTCTAGTCGATACCTATATGTATGATAATGAATGAATATAAACAGGATGTCATGCAACCGCAAGGGACGATGTATAATTTGGATTTAATTAAATTTTACGATTTATGAATTTTATAATTTATTGAATTATAATTATAGTGAAATTTAATTCCTGTTATTTACAAAGCTTAATCAACCATCACCACGTCTTAAATCATGAACGAAGATGATTGGAAAATAGATTCCAGGTAACTCGACACACAATTTAGAACTGAAAATACTTTATCACTCGTTCAAGCTTTCTTATTATTAATATTATCATTGGTATTATTAATATTTATTATTTTTACGAAAGATTCGCATACAAATTAAAGGACGTAAAAGATAGTTACGCGGGACTTGATTTTATGTTTGTAAATTACAAGAAATTATCTTTAAAATTAACTATTTTATAGTGAGGAAAAAAGATTATTTTTCTCTGCAGTTGTATAATTAAGAGACATTTAATTGCGATTCTAATGAGATGCCAATAGGCCAAATAGAGGCCAAATAGGCCAATTAAGACTAAAATGGTCTCACACACACACACAGCATATTTAAGAATATAGATTGTCGTGACTAGTTTTCATTAATAAAAAACGATATATATATATATATATATATATATATATATATATATATATATATATATATATATATAATATAAAATTTATTATATTGGGTTTTATTTTTTTTATCTCTCATAATTTATTTACATAAATATGAACTTAAAATAATTCTTCCTAATCAAACAAGAGAGATGAAAGACAAAATTTGGCTTCTCTATATTGAGTATGTCACGAAGATAGCAATAAATTTAAACACAGCGTGTAATATATATAATTATATATATATATATATATATATATATATATATATATATATATATGATGAATAAAACCACGAAGGAAAGGAAACACAAAATGGTGCTCAAGCGCTTTCGTCTAATGACATCCTCAGGAACACCATTTTGTGTTTCCTTTCCTTCGTGGTTTTATTCATCATAAATATTTTTCACGTGTTACTTTCGTGAAATAATTTTCATATATATATATATATATATATATATATATATATATATATATATATATATATATATATATATATATTCTTACGCTCAGTGTAATGAGTTAACAAAAACTCCATTTCTTTAATTACAGAATTGTCTCTAACATGACCACTTTAATGTTTACAAATTACTTTCATTTAACTTGGGTTTATTTATTTATTATTGTTAGTATTATTTGTTTTTTAATGAACTTTTACTTTTTTTGCAGGTAAGGAGACAAGTTTAATATATATACACACGTACGATTGACAAAAGTAAATAGACACTTCGGTTTTTCCATAGTTTTTGATTTGATAATAAAAGTCAATAAATAATAACAGATTTATTGAATCAATATAATATTTAGAAACGTGTTGCTTTCCCCTTTCCATTATGTAAAGGTGACACACGTTCTGCCATTCCATTGATGAGCTTTGCCATTTGTTCTTGAGGACAATCATCGTGGTGTCTGTTTACTTTTGTCAACCCTCATATATATATATATATACAATGTGTGTGTGTGTGTGTGTGTGTGTACTTAGCATCGTGATCGAAAATATCTATACGAACACCTTAATTACAACCCCTCAATAATTTATTAAGGGAATTTGTTTTCATTTTCCAAGTTCGACAATAACGGCTATTACTGTTTCTGTAAGTTGTTATAACGACTATTGCCAACAGTACATTTGTGACAGTAATGACTAAATTAACTTCTTCTAAAAAAAAAAATAAATAAAAAGTTCAACGCTAATTTTGAAGTCAGTTATCCACTTAACTTAAAATAACTGCTCTATAATGAGCAATTATGACGAGTGTAAATTTTGCCTTTTCGATCAACGAAATAGCGAAAACAACTAAAAGTTGTTATCCGTACGATTGAAATTTAAATCTTAATGAATTCAAAGCCAAACTGATTACTGTAAAAATCCTGTTTTGTAATTAACAGGTATACACGTACTTATATATATACCTTTTACCCGCATGCGGTGGTTCAATTTAAAACTTGCGGGGTCAAGGGAAAAAACAATGGTATTTATATACGATTATCGTGCATAAAAAGAACGATAAAATTGCCTAAAATTGTAATTGAACCTCTTGTATAGATTGGGGTAAAGGAAAGTGCGTCTCGTCAAATTTTCTTTTATGCTTTTTGAAATGTACTTAATTAATGTTTTTGGTTTTTTAAATTAAATAAACTTCGTAAAAGAATCTCGATGACGGTTCCTTTTTAATAATAATAATAATAATATCATAATCATAATAATAAAGAACATAGTTTATGGAATTCGATAGTGTATATAATGTTTAATAATAGCGGAGTCGTATTTGTGTATAGTAAAAGTATTAAAAAGTTAATCACTTAAAAAAGTTCATTTGTTTTTACTTAATGTTAGTCGTTGGTCAGGTCTGCATTGTTAATCGAAGATAATGCGTTTATCCAATTTGGTAATTTTAGTTATTTTCGAAATAACATTTACCCCCTGTATTAAAGTTTAGATTTAAAGGTGTAAAAAAAAAACGCATTAAATCTTTCGATTAAAATAATAGCCATCTTCGAGTGGCTATATTTATATACACACAAATGAGCAAGTGGATCGAATTGAGTAAATGAATTCAAAGCGAAATAGAGTAAACATTGTCTTCTAGTAATATGTTTCCGAGTGACAACTCCAATTAATCGCTTAATTCATTTATCACCTTATAACAAAAACCTTATTAACATCATTAAAGGGATGTGTCTAAACAAGTCGCAGACATGTGTGTATATATATAATTTAAAAAAAATGGGGGGGGGGGTAAATATGAAGTATTTATTATTTCCTAAAATTAATAACGAAGAATAAATATGTGTATATAATTAAATAAATAACATTCTCTTGCGGTTGAGTACGTTCCTCTTCATTTGTGGGTTCTATTTATTTATTATTTTTTAAGCATTTTTCCAATATTTATCCAATGACATTTACTTTTTATTTTCGTTTTCTTAACTGGCACTCGAGGGGTTTCTCTAAAAATGTGACTCAATTATCAATAAAATATTTTAACAACGTAGTTTATATATATATATAATATATATATAAAGACTGTGGATTACACTTATAATTTCGTTGCAAGATCGATTTGCCATTTTGGCGTTTAGTTTTCGTGTTAAAACGTAGTTTGCCACTTAAGAACTCGCTTCCTCGTTAAGTACTATATATAAGTGTACACTTGCATCATTAACAAGTGCTTTTTGTGTGTGTTTGAAACTTCCATTGAAAGAGAACATTTAAGGGAATTTACGATGTTGTTACAAATAATTCATTCTTAGTTGCCACAATGCATTTAATGCATGGTACGCGGATAAATAATAATTCCTAAGATGCATATAGCGTTTATATGGCACTGACTTGTGTTGTCGTTTGAGAGTAACAACATATATATATATATATATATATATAAATATATATATAATACACTTTTAGCAAAATTGGACTATCGGGTTGTTGTTATATTCATTTATAAAAATACAAGAAATTATAGACACGTAGAAATACATTAGTGATTCACGTACCTTTATTGCCTGTTGTAGAATTAAAATATATTTAATGTAATATAATAAAGTTTTATGTATGACATTAGTATATGAAAAGCGTCGTTGTATAGATTTGTTTATATACAAATATTAGCCGAGACTTTCTATTATATATACGAGAATGTATATATGAAATAGAATCAATGTTTACTTATGTATTTAAAAAAATGTATGATTAAAACGTGAAATTTATTTCGTAGGATAAATAGAACGTAATTAACGAAAGCAGTATAGATCGACAGGCATTAGAGAGAGAGAGAGAGAGAGAGTGTGTGTGAGAGAGAGAGAGAGCAATATTCAAAAAGCTTTTTAATGAAAATATATAGAAGTCTTTGCCAAGTTTAAATTGGGACAAGCTCAATTAGCGAGGAAGGAAGAGGGAATAGAATGGACGCTTTTGATTCATTCTGAGGAAGAACAAATAAGCTGCTGTGCTCCTCTCGATCCTAACCGTGCATGGGTGCATGTGCGTATACATATAATACATACGGGCTGGCTGCTGGCCCGGCCTGGCCTGGCCTGGCCGGCTGGCTCGCCCGCCCGCCTTCATCGTCTCGTCGGCGCTGCTGATTTTTAAAAGGTTTCTACACAGTCGAAATGGAGCTCTCTCGAGAGAGTGAAAGTAATCAAACGCAAATGGGCTTTTACGACTAGGCAGATTATGTTATTATTATTCATAGTTGCCATTAGGCTAATTAGCCTCCGTTGAGATTACGAGCGTCTTACAAAAACAAAATTATTTATATGAATCTTTTTTTTTTCTTTTTAGGGGAGGTTTAGAGAAAGGGGTACTACTAACATGTAGAGAAAGAGGAATGAAGACAAGGAAAACTATATAAAAAACGCGTATAGAAGTTGAATGCTTGGATAGAGAAGGAATGACATACGAGTAAAGAAGCCGTAAAACGTAAAATAAAACGTAAAAAAAATGAGTGAATCAAAAAATATTAATGAAATAAAGATAATAATGTAAAAATAAATATAAAAATGAGCTAGAGAGAGAATAACTAAATATAGAATTAAATACGAATAAAGAAAAGAGATTAAAAAAATAAAAGAATAGAGATATAAATAAAAAAATAAAAACAGAGAGAGAGAGAGAGAGAGAGAGAGAGAGAGAGAGAGAGAGAGAGAGAGAGAGAGAGAGAGAGAGAGAATTGACGAAAATAATAATAATAATAAAAAATAAATGTTCAAAAGAAATTGATGAATGCCATTAACGAACGAGATAACAAGAAAGAACAACGAACAGTGAACCCAAAATAGACGCAAGATATTTCGCAATAACAACTAATGAAAGGTAATTAAAAAACAAAAAGAATAAAATGATGAATGTGTATATATAAAAAAAAAGAATATTAAATCAAATCATAAGAAAGAGTAAATTTAAAAAAAAAAAAGATAAATTCCAAAGTAAAATATTGAAGGCTTTGAACAGTTTATAAATAAATTATAAATATGAAGTGAATTGAGGACCAGAAAAAAAAACAAACATTAAAGAATGAATAGATAAAAAAAGTATTGATAAATAAGAAAAATAAGAGGTGAGTGAGAAAATAAAATATAGGGAGATAAATATCAGTAGTATATTAATGAGATACTGTGATGAGAGAGATATCATACATACGTACATAGAGGGATAGATATATATTTACAGATATAGATATATAGATAAAGAGATAGGCATATATATATATATATATATATATATATATATATATATATATATATGATGGGTTCTTTAACTACTTTCGCACATCTACGGTCATATGAGGGAGGGTACCTACCGCTTTACGTAGGATCAGAACCACGGGTCGCTACATAATCTGGACGCAGAGGATGGTCTCCCGTCCAACTGCTATCCAGACCCAATGTCGCTTAAATTTGCTGATCGACAGAAAGTGGTTGTACGACACATATGTAAGGTCGAACTATATATATATATATATATATATATATATAATATATATATATATATTAAACGAGAGAGAAGATTAAACAATACGCGGATAAGAAGGCTAACTAAAAAAAAATTAGCGAGATGATATGAGAGATAAGAATAGAGATAACGATGAATTAAAACGAAGACGTAAAATAGCTTTAAAACAAGATAAAACACACACAAGTGGAAATGAAGGTTTTAATCACGAGGTTATTGCACAACAAGATCGTCTCGGGCTCTTCTTAAGCTTACATAAAGCAATGTTTAAAAGGAGATCATTAAGACACGATCGTATCATCATATAGTTTTTGTTTAAAAAGCTTTTAGTGTGTATATATATATATATATA
>JAJOZX010003273.1:262500-287500 GCA_023014485.1 Bathynomus jamesi
ACTTTCACCTCCAACTCGACCCTGGACGATTCCGGTGCTGTTCCTCTATCTCCTCCCTCTGACTTAATTATGCTTGAAATTAGAGTATCTTCCAAACATGTTTTTTCTGCCGTATCTGGGTTCAACTCAAGGAAGGCTTACGGTCCTGATGGTGTTCCTCCTCCTGTTCTCAAGAAAGTGCTGACACCCTGCTCCAAACTCTTTCGTCTTTGTCTTTCGCATAGTACTACTCCTTCCTGCTGGAAGTTCGCTTTCATTCAGCCTGTCCCAAAGAAGGGTGACCGCTCTCAACCCTCCAACTATGGTCAAATTGCTTTGATTTCTTGCCTTTCTGAAGTTTTTTAATCTACCCTTAATAGGAAGATTCTTAAACACCTCTATTCTCACAATCTTTCAGATCGCCAGTATGGAATCAGCAAGGGACGCTCTACTGGCGATCTTGCGTATCTCTTTGACACTTGGTCATCCTTCTTTTGGAATTTCGGTGAAACTTTTGCTATTGTGCTAAACATATTAAAAGTTCTTGATAGAGTCTGGCACAAATTTTTAATTTCCAAACTGCTCTCCTTCGGTTTTTATCCTTGTATCTGTGCTTTATTCTCTAATTTCCTTTCTTGCCGACCTATAGCTGCCGTTAAGATGGTCACTGTTCCTCTCCTGAAGCTATTAATAGTGGTGTTTCCCAGGATTCTGTCTTGTCACCCACTCTTTTCCTTCTATTTATCAATGATCTGTTAAGTCGCACTTTCTCTCCTATCCACTCCTATGTCGTTGATTCCACTCTTCACTTCTCCACCCGCTTCACAAAACGTCCCTCTCAACAGTAACTCCATGCTTCGCGTGGGACGGCTATGATGCACCTGACCTCTGATCTTTGTATTATCTCTGATTGGGGTAGAGAAAACCTTGTGGCTTTCAATGTCTCACAAATTCAGTTCCTTCATCTGCCTACTCGTCACAATCTTCCACACGACTATCCCTTTATCTTCAACAATACACATCTCAATCCTTCCTCTTCTCTTAACATTCTTGGTGTTTCCTTTTCTCGCGGTCTTTCCTGGAAAGATCAGATATACTCTCTAAAACAGCTTCTAAGAGGTTAGGTGTGCTCTACCGGCTCCGCAGTTTCTTCACCCCCTCTCAGTTGCTGTCTCTGTACAGGGCTCTTGTCCGCCCCCTGTATCGAGTACGCTTCTCATGTGTCGGGTGGCTCACTGGCTCAACCACACCGCTATACTTGACCGGATGGATTGAAAGACTTTTCGTCTCATCACTTCCCCTCCTCTTCCTGACTGTTTTCAATCCGTCTCTCTTCGCCGCAATGTTGTCTCACTCTCTCTTTACTATCAGTATTGTAACAGACACTGCTCTTCTGAACTCTCTAACTACATGCCTCCTCTTTTAAGGAGAGCACTCAATACCAGACTTTCGAAACATTTTCATTCCTTTTCCGTCCAACACTCAATGCAAGGGTTAATCGGTATTTTCAATCTTTCATCTACTCAACCGATGAACTGTGAACAATTTCTTCAATCCATCTTTCCCCGAGTTTATGACCTCCAGTCTTTGAAACGTAGAGTGTCCGGGCATCTCAAAAACGCTGGACCTTGATTTTGGCTCTCTTTTCTTCCTCTATGGGGTCACCGTTTTACCGGGCTTTCGCCCTTGGCCCCTTTTTCCTGCATAACACACACACACACACACACACACACACACACACACACACACACACACACACACACAATTAAATACTTTCGGCAAATTTATTTCTGTAATTATACAGTACATGCATATTGATGCAGGTTATTACAATTGTAGACGAATGAAAATGTTGAAAATTTCAGATGCGAAAGATATGTTTTACAATTTTTTAGTGATTGCTAATATGTTTGTTGAAATTGCCTATTTACACTAAATTTACGTTTATCGACAAAGAAACGAGTAGTTTTTCCATCTTACCCGATAAGAGTTCATACAGAACACACACACACACCCACACACATGAAAAATGCTGTATTTTAAGATTATCAAAACATTCATTAGAAAAATGAGAAAATACGTAAGTATATTTTTTCATTGTTTTTCCGCTTTTTAAAATTTTTTGGGATGGTGGGGCGGTCAAAACGGGTGTAAATGGGGTGTTTGGGGGGAGGTTTGTACCGAAATGGGTCAAAGTTTACACTTGTTAATTAAGTTTATTGGCCATTAGAACTCATATTCATACGAGGATATAATGCCACACTAAGCTCCTTTTCAACCGTAATTGAATGTAAATTGCAAGGCCTATTTTTAAAGGAAAGCTAAACTCTGTTTTAATGAAATTGAATGGCATCTGCTTAAATTTATAAGTTATTCCATTGCCTGATACCAAATTAATTTAATTATAAGCGTAACGTACATCTCATTTACTTGATAATACCTCTACCTAGATTAGATCTGTCTTCTGGCATAATTAGCTATTAACCTCGGCATAGAAAGTTTATATTAAGACCGGAATACTTAATTAAAAACCTAATTATTTCTGATTTTATGGACCGGGTCTTCAATATATCAGATTTAAGTTAATATAGGATCGTAGCATTTAAGCCCCTTTTGGTTCAAATAAACTATAAAACCACCTGAGCACTTTATATATATATATATATATACACACACAAAATCTGCACTGTGTATATAGTATATATTTTTTTCTTTACTTTATTGTAGTATATTTTAGGTTTCTGATTTGGCTTTGAGATAATAAGTTTATGTTTCGAAATTTTGATTATAATACACTCGTAACATTTTGCTTTATGATAATCGTAAAAAGTGAGCATATATATATATATATATAAAATAGAGAGAGAGAGAGAGGGAGAGGAGAGAGAGAGACCCTTAATTTTCTTTATACAAACAAACAATTTAGTGGAACTATTAACATTTTACGATTATTTTTAAGTAAAGGTAAACGCTCCTTGTGTGTGTATATATATGTATATATATATATATATAATTTTTTTCAGGGCAAAGAACCATAAGATAATATATATTCATATATTAATTAAAAGAACTTCCTTATATGTTTATAGAAATTATATAAAACTATTTTTATAATGGGTATATATTAAAAAAGTTTGGTTTGCAATTTTAATTAAAAATGTTTATAAGAGTACCCGCTCGAAAGAAATTATTTGCAGAATAAAAATATTTAGAAAATATATATATATATATATTTTAAGAATAAGAATTAAAAGATATAATTTTTTGTTTAATTTATTTTTTAAATTAAAAATGTGAGAAATTTTATACTGTATATGTATTCGCTTCTGCTTACGCTATTTGAGACAAAAAGTTAAGTTGATTTCAGATACAGAAGGTTAAAGAAAGTAGTTTTGCGTTTTCTTTTCGTTTCTCTTTTTTTTTGTGCGTTTTAAGGTAGACTTTTATATACTTATTAAGTACTATTGAAAATACATAATTGCCTTAATGATCCCAGGTAAGATACAATATAAATGAAAGAATTATATATATATATATAGTGTCTCATAAGTCCGGTCTCATAGAAAATTTATTTTAAATTAAATTTACAAAATTAATACATTAGAACTAAAATAAATATTGAAATTGATGTCTTCTTTTGAGATTATTTTTTTGGTTGTAGGTAGAATAACACGCGGTGGTTAATATGGAAGGGAGTTACACTCTTGAGGAAAAGGCGTCCGCCTTTTTCTCACGATTGTAACTCAGTTAATTTAACTTAAAATAAATTTCCCTATGAGACCGGACTTATGGGACACCCTGTATATATATATATATATATATATATATATTATATTATATATATATGTGTGTGTGTGTGTGTGTGTGTGTGTAGTGGGTTACTTGCGTCTAAAAATCCTGTGAAATAAGTATTTCGGTTAATATTTTACATGATGCGGGAAAACTTTCCAGATTCATCATCGGCCATGACACTTTTGCAAATTACATTAAATAAGTTAATTCAAGATCCCGGCGAAGTTTACCTTACGAAAGGCTTGTTTCTAATATAGTAATTAATTAAAAGGGGACACCTTAAGTTACCCCTCGCACGTCTTCAGTGAGGGCTTCTTAGTCATGTCTCTCCTCCTCTTGTCTCTTTGTTTCTCTCGAGCAGAAAGAGGATTATGTCGAGACTAACTTCATATTCCACCAGATGACAACATGATCAATTGTTTTTCTCTTTATTCTTCTCATTTAAGTGACATACGTATTCTCTCTCTCTCTCTCTCTCTCTCTCTCTCTCTCTCTGTTAGATCAGAAGGTTAAACGACGTTGAGTCTGTTCGGCAGTTGGATGGGTGATTGTCCTCTGCGTTCGGATGACATAGTGACCCGAGGTTCGGATCCCACGTAAAGCTCTATGACCTGTCTGTTACATAATCTTTACCGTTACGAAAACGGTTGAACAACCCCAAATCGTATATATGTACTTTCCAGTTAAGGTATGTATGGTATATGGGGCAATTGGGGCATATTGGCGGGGTATATATGGATGCTGGTGCAGAGGTCAAGATTTTTAACTGTTAATGACTGTATTGTCTTCGTTAATTTGGTGTACGTCATACAGTGCCTTTTTTTTTGTGTGTGTGGTGGTTTTGAAATAACGTTTCTGTCTATAATAATGATAATAATTAATAAGTCAGGAACTGGCACAGCGCTCAGGTCAGACAAATACGACCCATTGCGCTAACTATATACTGGATTATTTAAGGAACCAGCATCATCGAAATTCGAACCCCCGACCTCAGTGTCTTCACTTTACTTTTAGGGAAATATATAAGTACCCACCCATACACGCAACCCAGTCTTAAAGAACACTAATTGGTATAGCTTATAAATATCTTCAGTTTGATTTTAAAAGTTGTAATAATAATACATATCGTCAGAAACATCGTTAACTATATTATAACGAGTGTGTGTGTGTGTGCCAAGTAAGTTCATCCAAAGTCTGTTAATTGACGTCTTTTACGTGTCTGTTATTATCCTAAATGGTCTCTTAAAAGCTGTTTGCATAATTACTTTTGTTCATGCATTACCGGTTTGTATACGATATATATTATAATAATTACGTCATTATATTGTACGATCATGCGTAAAGACAAATGATTGTTTCCGTCATTTGACAGCTTAGAATCTACTGTATTACCCTTTATACACACACACACACACACACACACACACACTGTATATGTTAATCAATGTCTAAAATTAGGCCATTTGTAAATTGACTGAAAGAAAGCCTTACACAAACCTCACCCTTAAAGGGCATTCAGAATCGTTCGTGATGGAAAAAAAATAATGAAAACAGAATGAATCTGTTATTAGCTAAACGCAAATATGTATATATATTCGTATACTTAGAATAGAAGCGCTTTTATAATGGAAGGTGAATAGAATGAGCGGAGAGGGAGTTCTTTATATAAATGAGTTAATTACGTTCGCTTTCATGTTTTTTTTTTTCATTTCATTCTCCGTAAATTTCCTGTGAATTCGATGAGCAGGGATGTCAGTCCTTAATTTAAGTGGAGGGTACTTTAGATTTCATTGTAATTAGTAAAGTTAATGAACCTGTCTGTAAGGAAGGCTAGGCCTAGGTCAGGCTCGTCATGATAAGACCTCACGGTAATTATACGCGCAATGATTGGCCGTCCTCCTCCTCTTATAAGGGAACGAGTTAGAACCGTTGCCTGGTTGGTAGGTTGGTTGGTTGGTGTGGTTTGGTTGATTCTCCGCGATGTTTGTCGCGATCCTTCCTATCACGACGTCATCCTAACTGCATCTCTTTATGTGCCAGCGCGTTCGGCCAATCGACCGCGGTTTGAGCGAGTGGTCACCGACTCTTCATTGTAAGCGGGTATACCCTCCCCCCCCCCCCCCACACACACACACTCACTCACTTTCCCAGCCCCGCAAACACCTTCCCTCAACTCGTGATCGCGTGCGAGATATATATGAAGAGCCGAGCATATAGAGATGCATCCGCGACCTGTCTGTTGCATGCTGCCCTTGTGGTCAACTATAATGCGTACGATTGCGAGAAGATTCTACCCCGATATTGATTCGCGCAATTATCTGAAGAACATCAAATTATTAGGTTATTATTTATGTGCGAAATGTCATTTAATGATTCCCAAGTTAAATTTTATAATTTTAATTAAATTTAAATGATTCAATTTAGGATTACAAGTTTTATATATATATATATATATATATATATATATATATATATAAAATCTTGGTTTTGCTTCGGCCCTAATTGTTCATTCTGACGAAGGTCAAGCTTGTCACTCCACCTCAGACCTACAGTTTAACGTGGAATCCGAACCATGCCCCACCAAAAGCCCAGCGTCTTAAAGACTAGGCTATCCAGGGTACCCATCTATCTCCCAACCAAATTTTTTTTTATTGTGTGGAAAGATGAACAGCTGGGATTTACTGCGCGCCGTCTGCCGTCACGGGTCTCGATCCCGGACTGATGGATTCGTAGTCAGTGACGCTAACCACTACACCACCGAGGCGCATATATATATATATGATACACACAGACCGTGTATGGAACAAGGAACTCTTCTGAGAAAATTAAATCCACTATAGTTTGAATGAGTAATGGTAAATGACAAACACTATAGTTTTTTCTTTTTAATTTACCGTTACTTATTCGGACTATAGTGGATTTAATTTTCCCAGAAGAGTTCCTTGTTCCATGCACGGTCTGTGTGTATCATAAAAAAACTCAGGGAACCATTCTGAGTTCATTCCCATCATGAAACGGACATGTTATGTGCCTTGAAAAGTGGACGCTTAATTCTGCCAGTTGAGGTTTAAGTTTTGGTTTTTGGCTAAAATAAATAGTTACCCCTTTTTCTTTGATTTATTCAATCCGACGTGAATACAACGAGTCTTTTGCTTATATTGAGGTTCTAAATGTAGCGGGGCTAGGCTAGTTTAAACCCTAGATCCTGTCCCAAAGCTGGATCCTATCTGCTTTGCAGATAGCTGGTCTGTGTGTATCATAAAAAAACTTCTGAGTTCATTCCCATATATATATATACACACACACACACACACACACACACACACACATATATATATTATATATATTATATATATATATAATATATATATATATATATATATATATATATACATACATACATACATATACTATACATATACTGTATATGATACACACAGACCGTGCATGGAACAAAGAACTCTTCTGGGAAAATTAAATCCACTATAGTCTGAATGAGTAATGGTAAATGACAACACTATAGTTTTTTCTTTTTCATGATGATAGCCCGACTGGGCAACGGGTCACTCGCAAAGAGGCCTCAAAAATATAGCTTCCCTCACCAGCTATCTGCAAAGCAGATAAGATCCTGTCCCAAAGCTGGCACTCAAAAGTCTGCGTCCACCTTATAATCACCCAATTTATTGTAAATTGTACAAATATATATGATAATTACAACAAAATGTGATTTTTTATTGTTACATTATTTGCTTCTAAATGTAATTATTATAAATTAGTAAAGAAATTAACAATTTAATGGCATAATCTTATTAATAATCGATATGACCTCCTTTTGCTTTAATGACAACTTCCACTCTGTGAGGCATAGATTCGACAAGTTTCTGGATAACATCTTGCGCTATGCCGTTCCAGCATTCTTCTTCATTCTCCCAGAGAGAATCAAGAAAAGTTATATTCCTTTTAGCTTTCAGACTCTTCAAATGGTCCCAAAGATGCTCTATTGGATTGAGATCAGGACTTTGTGGAGGAAACTTCATAATTTGTAGAACACCTTCAACTTTTTTCTTGTTGAGATAGTTCATGCAAAGGTTAGAAGTGTGCTTTGGGTCGTTATCCTGCTGGAAAATAAATCCTTGACCACAAAGCCTCAATCCTGATGGTATTGCGTGTCTCACTAGTATGGAGTGGTACGTCTCTTGTGAGAGTGTAAGTGATTCTGTGAAGATCTCCAACTCCAGAATAACTGAAACAACCCCAAACTTGAATATTGTCTCCACCATGTTTTACTGAATGTTTTATGCAGGGATCGATCAGTTTTTCGTTGGTTCTACGTCTAACATAAACTTTTCTATGGACCCAAAATGTTCCACTTTTGATTCATCAATAAAAAGAACTTTTTTCCAGTCATCTACAGTAAAATTTCAATATTTTCTTGCCCATTCCAATCTTTTAGCCTTATTTTGTTTCCTCAGTAGTGGTTTGGACACAGCAACTCTGCCATGGAGACCAGCTTTTATGAGTCTTCTTTTTATAGTACTTGTACTTATTGGAGTGTCCCGTTGTTCATTCAACTGTGCCTGAATCTGTGTAGCTGTGGCTTTTCTGTCACGCAGTGATGTAACCTTGATGTAACCTTGCCAGATCTTGTCTTTGAAGAGCGCGATCCAGATTCTTTATATCTGCTTATAGTTCTTTGGACGGCCCCTTTTGAAACGTTAATTTTTGCCAAGATCTGACGTTGGGACATTCCCTCACTTGAAAGGGCAATTATTTGTCCTCTCTGGGATAAACTTAGTTCCTTTTAGACATTTCAATTACTGCCTGTAAAGAGAGAATAGAGAAAATTATTAATTATTTTTTAATCAAATTATTACAATGTCATTGACTAATTGGTTTTATCAGTTATAATAGACCAGTTGTTAAAATTACTGTGTGAATACACTATTTTGAGGATTAATAACATTTGGCTATGGTCTGTCACCAATACCTGGGTTAAAATCGGTGTTGTTATACTGCAAAGAAAAAAAACGTAACAGGACCAAAATGGACCATTTTCATTAATGTGTCCTTTCTTATCAAATAAAAGCTACATTACTTACACTGTAGTAGAATATATGAAATACTATTTCTTGTAATAGAAAATACCTTAATAGAGCGGACATACTTTCTCAGAGTTGTATTATTTTCCAGAAATTTTCTAAAACTGAGGTGGACGCAGACTTTTGAACGTCACTATGAAATGAAAATGAAAAGGGTTATTGTCCATATGACAAATATTATTAATACAACGACAGTTCACATACTAAGGATAGAAATATATACAGTTGATTAGAAATAATACACTCATTTTAATACAGTAATGTCGAAGTGGACCTACAGACAGACATTTTCGGACCAAGAATTCCATAGCTTAGAGGATAAACGGCAGGACTCATGGATAGCTTGGATAATCGGGTTGGTTGATTTTTTAATTCTTTGCATTAGACTGTAATGAGCACGTCTTGTTACCTCCGGGAAGCTCGGGACATTGCGGGTAGCAACCATTTGCGAAGCCGAACATTTCGGGTAATTTATGCAAGAGTCTGAAAGACCTGTTCTACAGCAAATTTAGGGTTCTGCCACAACCTTTTTAATAATTCACCCAGAATTGCTGTCCGTATATATTACTGCAGAAAGCACGAAAGAGTGTGTCTTTAGCTTTACTTGTAGAGAACCGAAAGTTCCTTATAGTCATATTCGCCTTAGCACAAAGGTTTTTAGATTGTTTTCTTATATCCGAGTGATCACTCAAGGAGCTGGTAATAGTTTGACCCAAATACTTAAACTCTTGTACTTCTTCAATTACTTCACCTTTCATTTTAAACGTAATGTCAGTTGGCTGATTACAGCTTTTAGGATGAAATTGCATAACCTTAGTTTTTGTAACATTAAAAAATATGTTTCTGCGAATACACTTCGCAGACTTTTAGTAGCCGAATCAGACCTTTAACAGAGGGACTTATTAACACCATATCATCGGCATAAACTAAGTTATTTATCCTTGTTTATCTATACAACATCCCACTGTTGCCTCATTAACTGAAGCAATTAAATCCGTCAATATACACATCAAACAGCATAGGGGAGAGCAAGGAGCCTTGTCTCACACCGCAAGAGGAGCCAAAACACTCGGATAGTACATTGCCCCACCTAACGGTGATTGGTGGGAATACCAAAATTTATATATATATTATATATATATATATATATATATAGAAATTTTAATTAGTTATACCTGTGGCGTCAAAGGTATAATGTGCCACTACATTATATTATTTATTAGATTGGAAATTATAAATATACGAATAAAATTCTTAATTTTATATGTTTTTAATTTGATATATATATATATATATATATATATATATATATATATATATATATATATATATATATATGGGATGAATTTAACAATTAAACACATGAAATGAATGATTGATGAAACCCACAGGAAAAAAGAAAAATTATTCCAAGGCCTTTCGTGTATTCAGAAGTACACCTCGACAGGGAATGAAGGGAGAAGGCGAGATGCCCAAAATATATACAGTGAGACGGAAAAACAAAAAGATTAGCATATAATTAACAAGAGTTAATGAGAGGTAAAAGGAATTTTAACAGGATATTGTCAATTTTATACATTCCCGCAGTTATTGAAATTATTTTTAAAATGGATAAATGCACATTCTAGAATATTCATATCAATTATATCTCTGTTCTTAACGAGCGCTTTAGAACTATCCCACTTGATACTATTATTACATCTATTCATATGGTTAAACAATGCATTAGAATTATTTGCTGTTCTACACGCATATTTATGCTGTTTTACCATAATATGTAACGTTTTACCGTTTGGCCTATATATACTGAGTTATATTGTGTACATCCGATCGAATACACACAACCAACCACATTATCCGGCTATTCTTTATTAGGCGTGCTTTAACAGTGTTATTATATTGAAAGACTACATTGATACCATTTGCTTTAAGTAAAGTCGGAAGATATTGAAAATTAACATGGTAAGGTAGGCTAAGGATATTTTTACGCTCAAATTCCTTTACAGTTACACCTATTCTTGGCTATTCTTGGCTTTCCTAATATAAGGCAGTTATCTAAAAATGAACTAGGATAACATAATTTAGTACCAATATTCATGATACTGCATAACTCGGAGTCTAAAAATTCAGGACTGACAACTCTCAATGCTCTAAGAAACATAGCAGAGAAAATAGAAGATTTAATGCTTAGTCTAGGATCTGGCCCAGAGTTCGTATAAATTTTTGGATGCAGAGGTTTTGACGACTGATCTAGACTAATTTTGGGGCGGAGAATCCGAATTTTTCTATGCCATCGCACCAAATTGGTGCGAAAGTGGTCAAAATGGCAAAAAATTGGCAAAAATGGCAAAATTTTATCAGTTTTCGTATTTTTGTCATATTCTTCAGTTGAAAAATTTTTTAAGGGTAATTTTTTGTTTGAGAATCTATTTTTGTAGCATACTGCTGCCTGAACCAAGAAAACTAACAAAATGTCAAAAAGTAAGCAAAATAGTAAAAAATTAAGTAAATATTGTCAAAAAATCGCAAAAATTAAATTTTTGGCTATTTTGGTGCATAAACTAGCTCTAACCAATCATATCGAACTAAATAGTCAAGAAATTAGATATTAATAGCTCTGCAAGAATTTATTAAAACAAAGTATGCACAAATGTCTAAATTTCGGGTATAAATCGAAAAAATGGTTGTAAAATACTTGAAAAAATAGCTAAAATATAAAAAATAGTACTAATTTTGTTATTCTTAGGCTTGCTTGTTGTAAAATGCTTGAACTTCTTATAGAATCGATCTATTTGATTTCTTTAGAGTAACTAAGTCATATTTATTGTGTTTCAGGTTTAGTATTGGTAGTAGCTACAAATTGAGGATCCCTGTATTCATTATGTGATTCAACAGATGATAGATCATGGTAAGTAATAATCGAATTGAATATTTAAAACATAAATATAAAGACCAATGTGTTACAAATGATTTTTTATATGTATAGAATAGAACCAGTTTATTATAACTGCAATTGCAAGAAGTCTTAGTATATTTTATTTTTTTAGGATGTATGTCAACTTGTGCCAGAAAAGAAGCATAGCTCAAACCTTGGTAAATGTATTTTGTGCCAGAAGAACAAAGCCCAAGTGGAGAGAAATATTTGAGCAGCGGAGAACATGGAATAAAAAATTTGCTTCAGTTGGCTTCTGCGTACCCAAATGATGACATAAGCAGCGTTTGAAAGCTCTTACTGAGAGTCAGACTCCTTATATCCAGTATCACAGCACTTCGTGCTATGCAATATAAAAAGTTCGTTGAACGTAGCCAGAAGTCTAAAAATACTGAATCTGAACCCTCCGATTCCTCCTTAGGGGAAGCATTAACTCCTCCAAAAAATAGTTCAAGCAAAAGGATTAAAACACAGCATATCAAGGATATGAAAGTGTGTGTATTTTGTGGTTCAGCTCGAGTCAAATTGAAAGGTGGAAACATTGACCATGATTTGTTTCGGACATGTACTCCAGGTCGTGCCCAAAAATTATTGAGTTATGCTCACTTGTTCCAAGACGATGTTTTTACCAGAGTAGCGATGTTGAACGAATACAAAGATGTATTCGCTGCAGATGTATTCTATCATAATAATTGTATAAAGAAGCATTTTGCAGCCTATGATCGCAGAATAGAGACGATTTTGGAAAACAGACAGCAAAAAAATGAAGTTATGGGTTATGGGCTGAAGGAATTATGGTTTGTTAAGGCTCTGGAACAAGTCGCAAAATCATTCCTCTACGTGGCTTGCATCAAAAGCTTGAAAACGATTTGATCCAAGTTTTACCTGCCTTGCATGCTTTAATTGGCTGTGACAGTGTCAGTAAAGTAGGCACAAAATCTAGTGCACTGAAGCAGTCAAACTACTTTGATGAATTAAGGACTTTGGCAAGGAACCACTTACAGAGGTGCAAACTTTGGCTTGACTCTCCATATGGCTCCATATCTGAAAATTTAAATCCACTTGACTATGGTTACGTAAAGTCTGATGAGGGACTTGGAACCTCAACTAACCGATTACCCGATAAACCTCAGGATTTAATTGAACCTTGCAGCTGCAAAACCTGTACCAAGAGGTCAAAATGCCCTTGCACTGCGTCATCCATACCATGCTGCTCATTCTGCAAGTGCAATCAAAGAACATGCCAAAATCCTAACGCCTGAATTTCAGCAGGTAACTGAATAAAATTACAGATGAACAAATCTGTACATTGTACTTCTGTTTCATTTCCATGGTGTCGGAAGATGATACCACAAAAGCCATAGTGCTTTTATTTGTAAATAATGTTTCAATAAAAGATTCAAATAACAAAAAAAAAGAACAAAAAAAAAATGGGGCCTCATCATTAAATGAGGTCGTTCCCACTAAGTTAGCTATAACTTAGCCCATTGCCGTGGTGCTGCACTGGGAAGATGCACCTGAGTGACGGTAACACTCTTTCTCAATCACATAAGCGGCCTTGACAGTTTTTGTCATTTTTGCCAAACTCTTTGCCACTTTTGCAAGATTTTCAGTCACTTCATCATCAGAAATAATACATGATCTTATCTCAGTCTTTTACAACATGCAAACCTAAGAGTTTTATAAAATTAGCACTATTTTTTATATTTTGTCTATTTTTTCAAATATTCTACAACCATTTTTAATCATTGTAACCCAAAATTTAGACATTTGTACATGTTTTTGTGTTAGGAAGTTTTAGTAGAGCTATTAATATCTAATTTCTTGACTATTTAGTTCGATAAGATTGGTTAGAGCTAGTTTATGCACCAAAATAGCCAAAAATTTCATTTTTGCGATTTTTTGACAATATTTACTTAATTTTTTACTATTTCTGCTGTTATTTTTTGACATTTTTGTCAGTTTTCTTGGTTCAGGCAGCAGTATGTTACAAACACAGATTCTCAAACAAACAATTGCCCTTAAAAAAATTTTCAACTGAAGAATATGACAAAAATATGAAAAACTTATAAAATTTTGCCATTTTTGCCAATTTTTTGCCATTTTGACCACTTTCGCACCAATTTGGTGCGATGGCATAGAAAAATTCGGATTCTACGCCCCAAAATTAGTCTAGATCAGTCGTCAAAACCTCTGCATCCAGAAATTTATACGAACTCTAGGCCAGATCCTGTACTAGTTATAATGTTATAATGTTCCAGACCAACAAAGACCCTAGGATCCACTCATGGCTGGTCTACCTAACTGTGTTCGTAATTGTGTATTGTGCATGTCCTCCGTGGTGGCGGAGGGGACCTACAATTTTACGTGGGTTCCGAACCACAAAGAACATAAGAACATATGAAATTTTTATAGTGGGCACACTAGGGGCCACTTCGGCCCATCGAGGTGGCTCCACTATGTAAAAACTGCGTGTATATTGGCAACAACCAATTTTTACAAAACTAAATAATTATCAATTTAAAACTAATTAATTATCAATTTAAAACTAAAGATAGAATCTCTGGATCCAGAGGATCAAGTCATAATAGACTACTATCCATAAATATCTTACACTCTGTATCTATTTATTAACCGACATGCAAATATATCAGATCCAAAGAATCCAGTCAATTTCATTACGGTATCCATCAATACCAGTACCTTGCCAACCAAAAATAAGTCACAGTCCATATCAATTGCGGACCAAGTCACAATTTACAACCATATACATTACAATATATATACTTAGGAGGAAAAGTGTAGGTGTGGCTGTAAAGACTGTACAGTAATGTAGAAATGTGTGTGCACCCATTATGAGTCAGAATAAAAATGCACATAAGAGTTGTTATTAGTAGGCATACGATAAACTTCAAATTTGAACTGATTCAAGCATCTCCGAATTTTTAGATCCAGAAAAGATAAGCTTTCATCATTTTCTTTTTCAACCGTGAACTTAATAGATGGGACTAAATTGTTGAGCCTACCAAGAAATAAGTCAACATCCAAATTATTAGGCCAAACGCATAAAATATCATCTACATATACCTGTATATACCTGTACCAAACAAGGTTAAAATTAACAATATTAGGCAAAATTCTGCTTTCAAAAAATTCCATATATAAATTAGCTAATACAGGTGAGAGGGGATTTCCCATCGCCAATCCAAATGACAAAGCATAAAACTTATTTTCAAACTGAGATTTACAATCTTTGACAAAGCTTAATTAACTCAATAAGAGTGTTGTGTTGAACAGGGAAAGAATATTCAGAGATCTTATCTTTTAAAAAATCAAGTAGGTCATCAACAGGGTAGTAAAGAGGCGGTAGGAAATTAGTTTAACATCATTGGTAGGAAAGATACTAGAATTATAAAGAATAGTGTTAAAGAGCATTTGGAAAGTTTTAAATTTTATTTCAAGTTCCCAACATGGGTTTAGATCAGGAAGGTCTTGTTCGTCTAATCTCTTAGACTTTTTAGAGTTTGTAACTGAACAGGTAGGTAATGGAAATGATGTAGATTAGTGATGTACTGATGTATCGGTATTGGCCTATTTTGCCGATGGATCGGTATCGGCCTTAAAGTATCGGCAAAATTGAAGTATCGGTATCGGCCAAAATTTTGGTATCGGTACAGCACTAATTTAAACTGTTCTCGAATACATGATTTAGTTGAATAAACCTCGTATCCAACTCAGTTAATTATTATGTTTCTCAAAAATGCACATATTTACACATCGTACAAAAACAGTGAAGCCTTTCTTCCCATTTACACTTTAGCCATTGACATTTCTCTTGACCATTGAAAATAAATATATATATATATATATATATGATTCTAACAATTTTAAATATCCTTTCTATATACACACACACACACACACACACACACACACAAACCTTAGAAATTTACTTTATATCCTTGAATTGAGTACTGTATTATAGTATTTCATGTGGATGGTGACATTTGCGAGTGTTTTGTGTGTTGGCGCATTTTTACAGCTTGAGAGGGAGAAAGGGGGGAAGAGGGTCGCGTCTTTCTTTGAATAATACTAATGAGGAGAGTCTCCTAAAGCGGCTGATGAATCGAACAAGGGCGAGCTGATGTCTGCGGCTTCGACTTCAATGTCTTGTCCGATCGCCAATTAAGTTCATTAAAGCCAATAGCTGTTTACATAATGGGGGACTAACGAGTTGTGCGCCTCGCCTCCAGCGATCGAGAGAGAGAGAGAGAGAGAGAGAGAGAGAGAGAGAGAGAGAGAGAGAGAGAGAGAGAGAGAGAGAGAGAGAGAGAGCAAAGCATTAATAATACCGAATAATAATAATAATAATATGATTAATACGCAGAGTAAAGTCTCATGGAGTTCATTATACTGTATATATATATATATATATATATATATATATATATATGTGAAAACTGAATCGTCTGTACGTAAAATGAGGACGAAAAAATCTGACAATTTTTCTCTCAGCCTCCTTTGCTGTATCTTCCAATATCTCATTAAAATAACAAGGAACGCTAACAAGCTTAGTCACCAGTAGCGGTCGGGCGCATCAAAAACTTGACAATGATTTAAACTTATATTGTTTACTCTCTGTATACCTTTATACAGGCGCCAAAACTCTATTGTACAAACTCGAATTAAAAAAACAGTGAAATAGCCGTTTTATATACTGTAATACGTCTTTATATATATATATATATATATATATATATAAAAGTCGTTAGATGGATTTAGAAGTGTACCGTGAAGCGTGGACTTACCCTGCGTATTTAGTTATTTTTTATGGAAATACACACTGTGGTTTCGAAATGGAATGCTTATATATATATATATATATATATATATATTACCGAAAGTATTGTGAGAGTGGGGAGGGCTTGATTGGGGTGTTTAACCTCTTTCGCAACAACTAAGGTGATATGACGGATGGAACCTACAGCTTTACTGGACGCACGGGACAGTCCCCCATCCAATTACCACCCACACCCAATGCCGCTTAACTTCGCTGATCGACAGAAGCGGCATTACGACATTAGCCACGACGAAGACAGGTGTGTGTGTGTGTGTTTTGCTCTTATATTATCTTAATTTTAAAGGTGTTTTCGTTTGTTTACCTGGTTATTTTTAAAAAGGTAAAAATCCTGTTTTTGTTTAATAAATTGCTTAACTGGTTGACGATATATTGTTCGTTTTGAAGTGGTTAAATTACTTGACAAGTTCTTTCAGAATAATTTTTTTTTTTAAATCCTAATTTTCCTGGAAAGACGTTTGTACGTTGAAGTGACGTTTTAGTACGTTGTAAAAACGTTTGTTTTGTTTATCGTTTTATTTTTAAGTTGGTTTTAGAAACGCTTTTAACACTTAGTTTCAAAATTGGTGTAACGCGTTAACTAATCCACAGCGTGCATGCCATTTAACTAATTCGTTATGGTTAACGCCAGACGATTTTATTCAATCTTGGAGAAGCTCCTCGGACTTGAAAAGGTAATTATGATGTATTGTTAGTGACTGAAGAGTATGTATGAAGTCTCTTATTTACCTATGAAAATTAGTAACGGGTAAGTTTGATAAAAAAATAAGGCAACCTTTTTTAAGAGTCTCAAAGACTTCGGCTCTATGCTTTTCCTTCTATGGGTGGCATTTTTGCGGGTATTCACCCTTGGCTCCTCCTTCCTGCATTAAAAAAGTTACGACAGATGCGATATTGTTTTAGGGGTAGATAAACGTATAGTCATGCCATGAGCATTTGTTTTATCTAGAGACTCGTTTCTTCGTACTATACTTTGCTTGAGCTAACCTACAGTGAATCTCGACTTATTTGCGAGTTTGTGCTAATGATGCAACAAGAGTTTCTGCAGCTAAAATATAAATTATTTTAAGCATCCATAATTTTTATGAGAGTTGCATAGGAAATTGTACCCGTCATCCTTGGATAACCAGATTTTTCACAGAGGAAAAATAATTTGTAACAACTTTCTGGCAACCAGTTTAAACTCGTTAATTCAACCATACGATAATTTCTCTAACCACTTTTATTTTTATAGTAACAAACGTACAAAATAGTTAGGGCCATCCTAGCGTGATTCTCAACCGGAGTGCCGCAAGTGCGTCTTATGGGTGACTGAAAGTATGAAAATTTCGGAAGAAAAAAATATTCCCCATTTATTACGTCTGTCCGGAAGCTATATAGGCTGGGTTAACGTGATGTTGGTGGGGGCGGGGAAATGCAAATGGACGTTCAACAGTGGAAGACGCACCCCTTTCAGGGTGTCGCGAAAGAAGAACAGCTGGCACTGAGGTGCCTTGAACCAAAAAAGATTTGGAAACCATTAGATTAACCTTTTAGATAAGTTGAAAGATAATTATATGACCACGAATATATTTGGTTATTACGTATTTTTATCTTATTATTATTATTATCATTATTATTATTAAAAAAAAAGAGAAAGTCTGGAAAATATTTAATATTTTTTTTATATTTTATAAAGAATATTTCTTATTCAAACTTGATGCGACAGAGACGATAAGTAAGAATAGGATCTTTCTTTTCAGTATTAATTTTTTATATAAATATTGTAAAAATTCAAAAAACGTATAAATATTTCGTTTAACTATTAAAAAAACATTGAAATATATATATATATATATATATTATTTTCTTGGCACCGGGAAATACTATTATGGAACGTTTTTTAATTATAAAAATATAACGTGTGTAAACATGTTTTTCTTTTATATTTTATTTTATATAAATAACTGAATTTTTGCACATAAACAATCTTTGCGAAGTGTTATTCAAATGTAGTAGAAAAGTTGCATCCAATATCCATTATTTATATATATATATATATATATTGAAGAAACTTTTTCATTACCGTGAATATACAGGAACCATTGGATTACTTACATTTTTCTTTATTTTTTTTAGGCTTTTCATACATTATTCACTAGTATTTAAATTTCATATATTTTTCTTTGCAATCAAAATAAAGCGTAATTTATTATATAGATTTCTGTGTGAGGCTATTCAGCCGTTTTACCGAATTTTGCAGGACCGAAAGACGCATCATTCGAAAACGTCGATCAGTCGTGTAATTTAACTCAAGCAGGTTAACTTAAATTGAGCTTACCTTAACCAAACCACGTTTAAAAAAAGAAAGAAAAAAAAAGCGCGAAACCTTAATTACCTTAATATAACTTACAAAGCTATTTATTTTATTCGATTGAAAAAGTTTTGTGTTCTGGCAAATTCGATCAGATGCTTAATTGAGCTTTTCTACAACACGTTTCTCCTGTGTTTTATCAATCTCGAGTGGTCGTTTTATATACTTTGTTCTTTGAAAGTATAATGCAACTTAAATGCTAATATTTCTCAACGTAAATCATAGTTTAATATGTAGTTTATGGTCTATTCTCAATCTACCTCGTAATGGAAATCGACGGAGAATAAATATACAATACTGTAATATTCAATACTGCAATAATACTCTGTTGATTACAGTACTAATATAAGGTACAGTATACATAAACGTTGGATCACCTGAAGATCAGGGCCCCCAGCCTTCTTTAGTTAGCTTTCTAAGGCTAACTAACGAAAATATCACGACCTAACCTAACCAATCGTCAAGGGCGTACAGTTAACCTAACGATTGGTTAAGTTAGGTCGTGATATTTTCGTTAGCCTTATAAGACGAACTAGAGAAGGCTGGGGGCCCTGATCTTCAGGCGATCCGAAACGTTTAGTATCCCAATATAAAAAAAGTTTTTGGTAATTTTGTCACTTTCAATATATATACAGGGTGTCCGAGAATTATCTGTACAAGTTTTGGCTGTTATTAAAAGTCAACCATGAAGTGTAGAAATTTCAGTGTTGTCCCATTTTACAGAGAATCTCATTAAGTTTTTTCTGATACCAAGTTTTGACAAGTTTTTTAGAAATTGCAGTTTGTCCGAAAATTATCTGTACAATTTCATCTTTTAATAAAATTCTTGATAACACACGTAAAATTCTTAAACAAGATTATTTAGAATCAGTATTTTCAAAAGTTTCTTTTATTAAAGTAACGTTGTTACAAACATTCGATATGTGCACCATCAGTGATTCGCAAAACATCCAATCGATAATCCAAATGTTGCCATGTACGCTGCAGCATATCCACATCAATTCACTCAATAGCAGCTGTGATTCTTGCTTTTAAATCATCATTGTCTGTCACCCGCGTACAAAAAAGAAAAAACTTGTCAAAACTTGTTATCAGAAAAAACTTAATGAGTTTCTCTGTAAAATGGGACAACACTGGAATTTCTACACTTCATGGTTGACTTTTAATAACAGCCAAAAATTGTACAGATAATTCTCGGACACCCGGTATATATATAGTATATATGGTGTTATCAAATTATGTTTCATAAATTAGTATACATATTCAGGACGTCATAGTGAACAAAAAAGTTCCTATGAACATAAATCCGCAATTGCTTCGTTTCCAAGATACATTGCTTTTTTGCCGAGGACGATCCAATTAAAATGAAAGTCATTAAAGTTTATCAAAGTTTATTTCCAGCAAGTGCTCAAAATGGTTTCCCAGCATCAGAGTACATGCTTCAACGCGTCGTTGAAAATTTTGCCGCATACGTTCGAAAACACCTACATGGTTGCGTATTGTTTCTGAACAATCCCAACACGAGATGCATATCAATCAGCAAGTTCTTCAAAAGAATACTGCTCTATAACGCTTGTAACATTACACAAGAGTGACACATGAAATGAAGGAAATAATTTTGGTTTCTAAAATGACAACTAACAAAATACTATTAAAACAAAAGAAAATAGCTATCTAAACAACCAGATAACTACGACTTTGATAACTTTAATGATTCACTTTAATTGGATTGTCGTCGGCAAAAAGCAATGTATCTCAGAAACATTTTTTGTTTACTTTGACGTCCTGAATATGTATACTAATTTATGAAACATAATTTGATAACACTGTGTATATACTATATGTAATATACATGAATATGAACAATTTTGCATCATGCAAAAAGACCCCCATCAGGATTCGAACCCAGCACCTTTTAAGTAGGTGAAGTAGCTAACCGTTATTACATTACAAGATAAAAAGCGAGTACAACTTGGTATGTATTTCAACACTTACGGGAACGCACAGCTTTTACGCGTTTAGAGGTTTTTGCCGTACTAACCCCCTCTGCTCTCGAGGTAATAACATTTCTTTCAAGTCCATAGAGTAACAGTGGGGATCCATAGATACATGCCAGGTTGTATTAACTTTCACTTTGTCATAGGTAATGGCCAGCATCCTCCCTTCTATTCAAGAGATGCTGGGTTGGAATCTTGGTCGGGTTATTTTTGCATTATGAAAAGTAGTGCGTGTTCATGCATGATATTCCATTTGTGAGTCCCAATGTTACATAGTGATTCGATTGAAATGATGTCATTGCCTGAGTACAAGAACAACCGAGTTATTTACAAAGTTCGACTTAATTGGTAAAGAACGTGGATTATTATTGGCGCTACTTGGGGATTTAGGCATTGATATATATATATATATATATATATATATATATATATATATATATATATATATATATATATATATATATACAGGGCGTCCCAAAAAAATGTATACACACTTTAAATAATTATAAAGGCAGTGTTTATTAAAATACATTTCATTTTCAAAATGTAATAGAATCTACAGACATTATTTAATTGTTTTGTCAACGCCTGTTTTCAAACTGACGTCCATTCTGGTCCAGGCACTGCTGATAACGCGAAGCAATGGAATCGCAAACATCACGAAACATTTCGTTTGGTATTTGTGTGCATTCTCGTTCAATGGCTGCTCTCAATTCAGCGACTGTTGCAGGTTTTATAGCGTAGACTTTGTCTTTTAAGTATCCCCATAAAAAAAAGTCTAGTGGTGTGAGGTCTGGTGAACGCGGAGGGTATTCTACGAAACCCCTTCGTCCAATCCACATCCACATCGTGCCAAGTACCACTCGCAATACTCCACGCTTCGGTCCGGATCATCTTCATTAATAGCATGGACTAATCTTGGAATGTAACTTTTCCATTGACAGCGCTTCAAAATGCGTTGGACAGACGATTCTGAAATTCCTACCTCACGACTCGCTTGCCGCACAGATTTTCTTGGACTTTGGTGATACGTTTCCAGTACTCTTTCTTGCTTTGTGGGGCTTGTCGATGTCCGTGGTCTTCCGGAACGCTTTTTGTGGACATTCTGAACAGTTCCATCGGCTTCAAACTTATCTCTAATTCGAGTGATGGTAAGTCGCGTTGGTGGATCTGTTTGAAACTCCCTCCTAAACTGTCTTTGCACTTCAACTGCGTTTTCACACTTCCAGTAGCATTTTAGAATGAATTTCCTTTGTTCAAAGCTTAGTCTGACTGCCATTATTAATTCTAATGGGTTTAACTTGGAAAGAAAGGAACATCAATTGAGCTATCAGCTGTTAAAGTGTGTATACATTTTTTTGGGACGCCCTGTATATATAAAAGGGTGTTTTATCGATTTTGCTCAATTTTATATATATATATATTTTGTTCTATGGCTCTATGCAATAGCAACTTTTTTACATCGAAAATAAGTATATAATTTCAGTAATGAAACTGTAATATGCCAATAAAATACTTGCTAATTGTTAGAAAAACAAAGAAAAATATCCAGTATGCGTATAAGAATTATAAAAGACTATATATTAATTAATGTTAGGTCTTCGCCCTACAAAAAGAGTTACCAAGTATTATTTTTTGCGGTCCGCTTTGGTGTTTCAGTCAAGTGTCAGCGTCTGCGCCAAAATTCAACTTATGAATCCAAAAATGTGTTCGTTTTTTATCATTTTTTTGGGCCAACTGAAAGACCTCTTTTTATTCGTATATTAGATTAGGTTAGGGTATGTTAAGTCGCGTCGGCGGTCCTGATTCGGACTGTGGTCCGCCTCGTGACCCCTTTCCTAAAGGATATCTAATATTTTTGATTCTCTTCACATTTTTAATAGTTAGGAGTAATGAGGGACGGAAAGCATGACATTCAAAATCCCAATCATACCATGATAGGCTCTATTAAAATATTAATAAGTAATTAATGTTTTAAATTAAATCGATAAATTATTCTTGAACATCATCAACTCGAGTTAATATAGTTCTGGGGTTGGGCCAAACAAGGTTTTCTGCATTATTTAAGCCCTTTGAGGTTGGTATTTTATTATTATTATTATTATTATTGGATCACCTGAAGATCAGGGGTCCCCAGCCTTCTTTAGTTATCTTTATAAGGCTAACTAACGAAAATATCACGACCTAACCTAACCAATCGACAAGGGTGTACAGTTGACCTAACGATTGGTTAAGTTAGGTCGTGATATTTTCGTTAGTTAGCCTTATAAGGCTAACTAGAGAAGGCTGGGGGCCCTGATCTTCAGGTGATCCTTATTATTATTATTATTATCATCTTATTTACATATGTAGGAGGTGATGGTGGTGGAGGTGGTGGTGATGATGATGATTTACAGATCTACAGAAGCTAAGGCTAACAAAGACCCTAAGATCCACGCTAAGGTTAGCCCGAGAGAAAGAAGAGAGTAGGGGGTTAAAAGAAGAAAATAAGGGGTTAAGTAAGTAGCAAAACCTATCATTCGTGGGTTAACATTCATTCAGAAAAAGAGAGAGAAAGACTCACCATCATCATCCGCCGGCCACTGCCGACAAGTCGGAAAAATAGTCGAAGAGAGTAGGAAAGGGGTGAAAGATGATAAGAAGTAAAATAAGAAAGCTTACAAACTATGTAAACAGTCTTAACTCAAAGAAACGCTGTCATACGCTCTGTTACGCTCGTTTATGAACTCACCTATTTCCCTAGTCCACCACTTGGGCCTACCATGATTTCTAGGCTCCCAATGAAAATTTGCGTCATTACCAATAAATAAATTATCCCAGTCTACTACTCTCATCCTGTCCGCAAAACTATTAAAATTAGCCCTACGAAAATCAGGGACTTCTATTACGTTACTATCCTTATTGTTTTCTATCAATAGCTTAAAACTAATAATTTAGTGATCACTACATCCCAAACTCTCACCTACTTCCAAACCTTCGACTATATTTTCGTCGTTCGTCATCACCACGTCTAAAATATTGTCACCGCGCGTTGATTCGGTAACCATCTGTCGTAAAAAATTAACTTCCATGAACTCAATCAGTCTCAAACCCTCATCATTACCAGTAAAAGTTTCGTGATTACCGTTAGGGCAGTTAAAGTCTCCGACAATTATACTATCCTGATTATCAATAAAGTTACCAAGAAGTGTGTAAAATCCAGTATCGGTATCGAGGGTTAAACGGGAGTTCTATAAACAACAACGAAATTCAAGTTAATACTATGATGATGATGATGTCTGTCCGTATTATGTTCGTTTATATACTCCTAAACGGCTAGGGTAATCTGTACCGAATTCAGTATACACCTTAAGGGGGAACAGGAAAGGTTTTAGTAACACACTCTCACATTCCAGTGTTTTGGGTGGATTTTGCCGTGCAACGCGCAGCCGCCATTCTAGTATATATATATATATATATATATATATATATATATATATATATATATATATATATATAGTTCAAGTAGAAATATGAAGTTAAACATTTTTATACACAGCGCACCATTCCGCGTATGAGCAGCTCGCAGCACCATTGTCAAGCAAATAGGGGGGGGGGTCAAAGTACTGACGAGTCTTTCATACGTGGTTCATCACTTTGCAAACTTTTCGTGTATATATATATATATATATATATATATATGAACTCTCTCCACCATAAATTCACTATGATAATAGTTATGATATTAACAATGTCTTGCAAATCAACAAAAATTCAACAGAAATTGCATACAAACGTTGTTTACTTTTGAATTTAGTTAAAAATAGTGACTGACATCTTCACCGTTGCCCAAAAATCGTCTTCACAGACAGTATAAGAAAGAATGCAATCACTCATCACTTTTATGAGAATAAGTTAGTGTGTGTCTGTTAATTGTGGTTTCGATTCAGCACTCTTAATTAGAAGAGCAAATTTAGAGAGAGAGAGAGAGAGAGAGAGAGAGAGAGAGAG